>ML311688.1:0-43264 GCA_005239505.1 Nicotiana paniculata | reverse complement strand
TGAAGGATTTGTGGTTCCGGGAAAAGAAAATAAGGTGTGCCGACTTGTTAAGTCTCTTTACGGGCTAAAACAAGCACCTAAGCAATGGCATGCGAAATTTGACCAAACAATGTTGTCAAATGGCCTTAAGATTATTGAATATGATAAATGTGTTTACATTAAGAACGTTCCAAATCATATAGTCATTGTTTGCTTATATGTTTATGATATGCTAATAATGAGCAAAGACATTGCCGACATTCAAGCTACTAAGCGTATGCTTGCTAGTAAGTTTGATATGAAAGACTTAGGAGTTGCCGATGTAATTCTAGGAATTAATATCCAGAGGACTCCTCAGGGTCTGTCTTTGTCTCAATCACATTACGTGAAAATGGTACTTGAAAAATTCAAACACTTGGAATTTAGAAGTGCAAGAACTCCAATTGACTTAAACCATTATCTTGTAAAGAATAAAGGTGAAAGCACGTCTCAATTGGATTATGCTCGTGTGTTGGGAAGCTTAATGTATATCATGAACTGTACACGTCCTGATATAGCTTGTGCAATAAGTAAACTTAGTCGATTCACAAGTAATCCCAACAAACATCACTGGTTGGCAATGAAACGAGTTCTGGGATATTTGGAATATACCCAAGACTACGCCTTGCACTACAATAATTATCCTGCGGTTATCGAAGGATATAGTGATGCAAATTGGATAACCGGCTCAACAGAAACAAAGTCCACAAGTGGATATGTTTTTACTGTTGGTAGAGGAGCAGTATATTGGAAGTCTTCCAAACAGACGTGCATCGCTCGCTCTACAATGGAATCAGAGTTTATAGCTTTGGATAAGGCCGACGAAGAAGCTGAATGGCTTCGAAATTTCTTAGAAGACATTCCATTCTGGATAAAACCTTTGGCTCCTATATTCATACATTGTCATAGTGAGGCTGCAATAGGACGGACAGGGAGCATTATGTATAACGGAAAGTCTCGTCATATACGACGAAGACATAGAACCGTTAGACAACTACTCTCTAGTGGAATTATCAATATTGATTATGTAAGATCAAAGAATAATGTGGCGGATCCTCTTACAAAAGGCCTAACTAGATAGGGAGTTGAGAAATCATCTAAGGGATTGGGACTATGGCCGAGGACAAGTCATCATGGCGGTAACTCTACCTAGAATTTTGGATATTCCGAGATCTAGGTTCAAGGAGCTCAAACAAAGTTATGATTGACCGGTTCAACATTGTCAAAGAAATTTTTTTTTGGTCCCTTCTAGTGATGAAGACAATGTATAGTAACAAGGATAGAACTTTACACGTTCTTTAATGATTACCTAAGTTTGAAGTGGTGTTAATCTAAAAGATTACACGTTTAGGAATCACCTATGTAAGTGTGAAGTGAAGCCGCTTCAATGAGAATTCTGTAAGGCCAATTCTCTACGCACTTATAAAACCAGGTGGTGTTCATGGCTGAAACGAACACAACAATGAGAACCAAAAGACGGTTAAGGGTTGGTTGTGTGACATATGGTTGTCTAGGTATACACTAAAGTTCGACGGTTCAAAGATATCAAATCTACTGATTGACCGAGTATATCAGACAGATGTTCACTACAGAAAGTTCAAAGGGAAACCTACATATCCAGATGCAATTAATACTTACTTGCAAATCACACAACTTTCATCTATGATCATTCTTGTTACATCCATTCCCATTCATGTGGGGGATTGTTGGTCTTTAATACATTGGGCTTTAAAGACAAGGAGTGTGAATTGGTAAATGGTGGGAAATAAAATGGAGGGAAATGAAAATTTGAATCAAGTGATATTTGTTATGAACTTTGTACCACATTGGTGAAAGACAACTACACTTGTGTGTATAAATATAGGATCACTTCTTAGAGCTCTTAAAATGAGTTAAAGAGAATGAAACCTCGCGCCGCCGTCGTCGTCGCTCGACTCAGCTTCGGCTTTGGCTTTGGATTTGGATTTGGATTTGGATTTGTCAAATGATCGATAAGATTATTTTTTGGACAAATGTTATTTAATTAATTATTTAAGAATTAATTAAGTGCCAGTCAGTTCATTAACGGAATTAACTGGAATGTATAATCCAAAATGCGGAACGCTGCCTTTCCCTTTTGAACATACACCTCTTCTTGAACAGACATCACACCTCTTCCGACAATTGGCTATAAATTCCGAGGCATGGATTTCTTTTCTTACCAAAAAAAATCCAGAATTTCCTTCTGAAAAGTACTGCATTCTACTTCGCAGTCTCTCTCTCAAATTCATAAGTGTGATTTTTCTCCGTTCTTTGAGTTCGTTAGTATCCTGCAGTTTGTATTGCCACTGTTGTAGGAAAGTTTATTCCGTTTCATCCTGGGAGGATTTAATCCATTACCTTGGCAACTTGTGAGGAGGTTAAAATTCCTTAAGGACGCACAAGGAAATTGTGGACTCGAAATATTTCTTATCGTTTACAGATTTTCTGTTTCTTCTAAAACTCCAGATTCTTTTTCCTTTTCCAACGTAAGATCCATACTCGACCTGTACAAAACCCATACAATTATAAGAATTCATCTTGTTTATGCTAAAAATTAGGGTTCTTGTTATCTTTAAATTTTCTATACTACTCCTCTAAATTTCGCCCAAAGAGTGCTATTACCATGATAAAAATCAAATTTGTGATTGTTTTGTTCTTGTTTTGCACCATCTGTTACTATTACATGAGAGAGCGATTCAATTTTGTCACTTTAATCCATATTTTCTTCTAAATTTTGTCAATTTAGTAATGTCTCTGTTCACTTTTGAAAGTACAAGAGGGGGTGAATTGTGGTCTATGAAAATATAGTTGACTAAGGATGATTTTAGTCGACTACATTTCGTGCATGATGTGAATAACAGTAAACAAAAAGGGCAAAATAACACACATCAATTTTTATGCTGATTCGGTACCGGTATGGTACTTACATCCAGTTTCCTTTGGGTCACAAGGGTTCTCTTAGATCTTGAAAGCAATTACAACAATGTTGGTTTTAACTCGTTCACCACCAACGAAGTATAGCACCAATGTATCTTGAATAATGACACAACTCTCTTTTGCATTCTAACTCTTCCTATCTTTTATGACACTGATAAACTGAGGAATACAGTTTAGGCTAAGAAGTAGAGAGATTTAGAAGACAATGTTTGTAGTTGCGTAAGACTTCCATTCGATCTGAGCAGACTTCTTATAGTAGAGTTTGAGAGTCGTTGTACTTGACTTTGATTGAGGCACATGGTCTTCAAAGGGATTTGACCCAAGGGGTTCCTCTTCAAATTCTACTCTTGGGAAGGGCCGGATTCGTTCATGACTTTCTTTGTCACGTCCTTACATTATGGAGAGATTCGAGCCTTCGACTGTGTTGATTGAGGATGCCGGATATCCTGGTCTTTACTGGATATATTTCCTTGTTTGGTAGTCTTGATCTCCTTCAATTGAGGCTGAAAAGATATGATAGATTTTGGTTTCATTTTTCTTGTCCTTGATTCAACATTATCTCTTTTGGTTCAGACATCAACAACTCCTTTGATTCAGCATATCTCCTTTGGCTTAAACACCATCAGCTATTTTTTTTTTGACAGCTTCTTGACAGTTTTCTTTCCTTTTGTTGATACCTTGACTTCTGCAAATCAATGTAAATAGGTTGTAATCATTGAAACTTAGATTTAGACTTAACAATTTCCCCTTTTTTGATGTTGACAATCAAGAGAGAGTAAACAAAGAATAAGATAAGTGTAAATAGATATAAGCCATGTAGACTTCCTTTTTATTAAGCCCTCTGCTTGCTCCCCCTGAGTTGATGCTTTACTTCTCTAATGTTCTCCCCCTTTAACATCAATCAAAAAGGTAAAGAAAAAAAACCAGACGAATAATATAGGAAGTAATATACATAATAACAAGCTAGGCAGGGCAACAAAAGTAATGCCTTCAGCAGAGCCATAGTTCATACAAACCCAAGAAAAAATAAGTTTTTAAAACCAGCAGCAAGCAAGCAAGAGCAAAATAGAAAGAAAAAAAAATTATTTTTAATATCATCACACAAGTACACCTTATCTTCTTCCTAGGAAATACTTGAGGGTGTTAATCACTTTGGTGCAGAAGGAGTCACAGGAATTTTCAACATCTTTGACAAGCTTATCCATCTTTTCACTCATGGAATTGAATGCCTTGGTTCCCTGCCTCCGTGTGGCTCCTATATCCATCCTGAGCTTAGCCACATCAGTACCTGTCTCTTTAGTGACTTCCCTAATCTTGTCTACCTATTCCTTCATATCAACTAGTAGCAGTTTTACCCCATCTAGATATTGATGAATCTGTTGAAGATTTTGAGAGGCAGTCGACTGAGATTCTGGTTGTTCAGTTTGAGCTTCAACTAGCACTGGAACACTTTCAACTTTGGCGCGCTTAACCCATCCATCATCACCCAAAGTGTACCCCATCATTGAGAAACCTGTCTTATCATAAGTGATGATAATATGCTTGGGTGTGAAAGGTGCCAAGTCTAACTTCATAACTTCGAGAATGTGTGAGATAAGGAGACTATATGCTAAACAAGCAACATAAGAATATATGTCTCTGATACTTTCAAGCATGTATTAGTGAATTCACACAAACCAATCCAATCTTTTATTATTAACAAGACAATAAAGGACAAAAACATCTCTAGTGGATAAAGTGCTAAGGGATCCAGTTCTGGGAAGTAAAGTAGTGTCAATCATGTGGGCCAAAATACGGTGTTCAAACTTCAGATTCTTGGGATCAATATCAGGAGGGTTATCAGACAAAAAAGGCTTTTGTTTCTTCAAAGGAGACTTCAAAATCTTTTGGCCAAGAATTTTGCACAAAGACATCGAACCCACTAAACTTAGCAGAGAAAATCTTTTCAAATTGATAAGAGTCCAGAATAATTCGAGTGCCTAAAACCCTAGATTCTAAATCATCTTTTTCATTCACAAACAAATTCGCATAGAACATCCTCACTGGCTCCTCATAAACAAAGTTTCCAATAGTATCAAACAGAGAAGAAAGATGTTGAAAATCAAATACAACAGTCACATCACAATGCAGATTTTTCATAAGAGAAAGACTTACAGAGCGTCCATAAGCAATAGATTTTGACTTGTAGGACTCAAAATTTGCTTTTTCACTAGGTCCATAGAAGATCAACTTGTCCTCTGATTCGAATTCAGTGCTCTCCACCTTTCATTTCTTGCATGCAGACTTTTTGGGGTTTGCTCCATGGGTCTTTTTCCTGCTTTTTTCTGGTTAATGGAAGGATTTTCGAAAGATTCACTACTCTCATTGTCTGTTTTGAGAAAATCTGAGTCAATGGATGACTCCAGTTCTACACCTGGAGTCATCCATTGACTCAAATTTGTTCAAAATAGACAATGAGAGTAGTGAGGGGTTTTTGAAATCTCCTGCGGCGTCTGGTTGCAGTAGAATATGAAGGATTTCTTTTTGCCATGGTGAGAGGGTTGGATTTGGATAATAATGAGGAGAGAAACAAAGAAGATAGGGTTTTTAACAAAGCCTCAGAAGGATTGAAGGGTCGCCTTGGTTAATGGAAAGGGCGAATTCAGAAAGGAAGTGACGTTCTGAAGAGATGGTTCGGCGGTTCTGATGGAAAAGAATAATTATACTTACAAGATATTAAAGTTAAGCACACATAATAAAGAAAATAAAATATTTTAGAAAAATATAAAAGATTGGTTTTACAAATTTGGAACAATGCCAATCTTTTTTCGTAGTAAACAAAATCTGTTTTCCACAAGAGGTTTTGTAAAAATATCAGCAAGTTGAGAATCAATGCTAATGAATTCTAATACAATATCACCTTTAGCAACATGATCACAAATAAAATGATGCATGATTTCTATATGATTTGCTCTAGAATGATGCAAAGAATTTTTCGATAAACAAATGGCACTAGTATTATCACAAAGTATAGGAGTAGAGGTAAGGGACAAATCATAGTCGAGAAATTGATGCATTATCCGCAGAACTTGCAACAACTTCCAAAATCTAAATATTCTGCTTCAGTTATTGATAGGACAACACAATTTTATTTCTTGCTATGCCGAGAAACTAGTGCATTTCCCAGAAGTTGACACGTGCCACTGATACTTTTTTAGTCGATTTTATGACCTGCAAAATTTGCATATGAATATCCTCTTAAGGAAAAATTGTTAGAATGATCATACCATAATCCTAGTTCAAAGATACTAATAAGGTATCTAATAATGCGTTTACCTGCAGTAATATGGGATTCCGTAGAAGCCGACTGAAATATTGCACACTTACAGACATTGAACATAATATCTGGTCGACAAGCAATGAGATATAATAAGGAACCAATCATTCCTCTATACATAGTTTCATCAACACTTTTTCCATTGCTGTCTTCATCAAGCATCGTTGTTGGACTCATTGAAGTTCCAATAGACTTAGCATTCTTCATGCCAAACTTCTTTATTAGTTCATTGGTGTACTTGGTTTGGCTAATGAAGATCCCTTTAGGAGACTGTTTGATTTGTAGTCCAAAAAAGAAGGTTAATTCTCCCACCATACTCATTTTGAATTCTCCTTTCATAGAAAGAGCAAATTCTTCACATAGAACAGAAATAGGACTACCAAAAATAATATTATTAACATAAATTTTGAGTGATAAGATTACCTGAACTTGAATGCTTAATAAGCAGAGTTGTATCGATATTACCTCGTTTGAAACCTTGATTTTGAAGGAAAGAGCTTAACCTTTCATACCAGGCACAAGGAGCTTGTTTGAGTCCATACAAAACTTTAGTCAGCTTGTATAAATGAACAAGGAAAGTGACGTTTACAAATCCTGGAGGTTGCTTCACATATACTTCTTCAGATATATAGCCATTTAAAAATGCACTTTTTACATCCATTTGAAATAGTTTGAATCCTTTGTGAGCGGCAAAGGCAAGTAATATTCGAATAGATTCTAGTCTTGACACATGAGCAAAGGTTTCATCATAGTCGTTTCCCTCTTGCTGAGAGTATCCTTGTGCAACTAGCCTTCCTTTATTTCAAACCAATTGACCAGATTCATTCAATTTATTCCTGAATACCCATTTAGTTCTTACAATGGAGGAATTTGAAGGTTTTGGAACCAATTCCTACTCTTTATTTCTTTCAAACTGCTCAAGTTCATCTTTCATTGCATTGATCCAGTGAACATCTTTCAGAGCTTCATCCACTTTCTTTGGTTCAAGTTGAGAAATTAGAGCCACATGAGATTTGATCTTCTGGGATCTTCTAGTAGTGATTCCTTCTTGTGGGTCTCATATAATGAATTTGTGAGGATAGCAAAGTTCACTTTTTCATTCATTTGGAGTGTTTGGGGAAGGTTCTCTTTCCACATTAGGTGACTGATCTGTTTAGGAAGATTCGTGATCTTCTACATGCTCTTCAATTGGCTGAGTCTGCTGATAAGTTGACTCACTTTGATGATCTTTTCCTACAACAACAGATTTAGAGACAAAAGATATCTCCTCATCTTCAGGAAGTTTTTCATTCCTTGAGCGAGGGTTAGTATCAACAGAAACAACATGAATTGATTCTTGAATGCATAATGTTCTTTTATTATAAACTTTATATGTTCAACTTGAAGGAGAGTATCCAACAAATATACCTTCATCACTTTTAGGATCAAACTTACCCAAATTGTCCTTTCCATTGTTGTGAATGAAGCATTTGCATCCAAAAGGGTAACACTAACTGATATTGGGTTTCTTACCATTCCATAGTTCATATGGAGTCTTTTTGATGATTGGTCGAATCAGACACCTGTTGATGATGTGACATGCTGTGCTCACAGCTTCTGCCCAAAAATGGTGAGGTAGAGAATTTTCCATTATCATGGTTCTTGCCATGTCCTGTAAAGTTCTATTCTTATGTTCTACCACTCCATTTTGTTGTAGTGATCTTGGTAAAGAGAAGTTGTGGGAGATTCCTTGATCATTGCAAAAGTTTTTAAAAGCTGTTCTTTCAAATTCTCCTCCATGATCACTTCTGCTAATAAAGATTTAGTACCCCTTTTCTCGTTGAACCTTCTTACAAAATACTTCAAAATTTCTTAGAGCTTCATCTTTATGACTTAAAAACATAACCCATGTAAATCGAGAAAATCATCCACAATAATAAAAGCATATTTCCTACCACCTATGCTAGCAGTTCTAGTTCGACCAAATAAATCCATATGCAATAGTTGAAGAGGTTTAGAGGTAGAAACAATATTTTTGATTTTGAAAGATGTGCGAGTTTCTTTTCCTAGTTGGCATGCATCGCAAATATGATCCTTTGAAAAATCTAGTTTTGAAAGACCAATCACAAGATCATGTTTAAAATTTTTTTGAATAGTATGCATGCTGGCATGACCAAGTTTTCTATGCCAGAGGGATCATCAATTATAGAAGCAAGACAAATTTGATCCCTAAGATTATCTAAATTGCTAATAGTATAGACATTTCTGTCTCTATTACCCGAGAGGATGACTTTACCTGATTCATCTTCTATAAACCAACCACGTTTCTTAAAGCGAACCTCATAGTCATTGTCAC
Source organism: Nicotiana paniculata (assembly GCA_005239505.1). Lineage (NCBI taxonomy): Eukaryota > Viridiplantae > Streptophyta > Magnoliopsida > Solanales > Solanaceae > Nicotiana > Nicotiana paniculata. The sequence goes on along the minus strand of ML311688.1, from coordinate 34,637 downwards.
AGAGTTGACTTATGCTTAGAAGATTGTAGCCGAGTTCATCAACTAGGTATACTTCATCTACATCACATGTTGAGCTCAGAGGAACTTTTCCAACTCCAATTACATTTCCTTTAGATTTATCTCTAAAGTGACTGTTTTGACCAATTATTTGTCACCAGTCATATGTCTGAAACACGCACTGTCGAGATACCATTTTTCCTTTCGATTCTTCTTACAGTGTTCCTGCAAATAAAATTACTTGTTTTTAGGTACTCAAGCCTGCTTGGGTCCTGAATGGTTAGAATTCAGAGTGTTAGATTTATTTGAAGATTTAGGTCGCCAGTCTCATCTCCTGTTATCCTTGAACCTGTAGAGATTAGAGGTGTGACCACGTTTTCCACAATAAAAACATGATGGGCTACTGGATTTAGAGCCTTTTTATGCTCTAATTCGGATCCTTCATTGGTTAGTATTGTGACCATTTTTACCACAAAAGGAGCATGCAGGAGATTTTCTATGATTGTGATGAGCAGTCTGATTTGATTTGATCGAACTATGACTGGTAGATTTTTGCAATCCATTCAGTTGAAGTAGAAGTTCATTTACTTCATCTTGAAGCATATCACGCTCAATTTCACAGGATTCCGGTTTCAAATCCCAATCATTCTTTTCTCATTTGATCTTTCTAAGTTCATTCACAACTCTTTCAATATCTGTAATAGCAATATCAACAAATTCTTGAAGCTCATAACAGTTAGGACATGTAGGAAGACGTACCTCACTAGTTCCTTCGTCTGCCATAAGACCAAATTCATCTGGATTTTCTTCCTCATCGGCATCTTCATCTGCATTCATTTTCATCAATGGCCATGAAACATATATTTGCAACTTCCTCATGATCAGATTCTTGTTCATCACTCCTGGCTCCAAAAGATTTCTTTTTCTGCATGTTTTTGTTGAGTTTCTTCTTCAGTTCAGGACAATCAGCTTGAATGTATCCAAATTTTCCACATTCATAGTCTCTTCCATAATTTTTATCATTTTCATTATTTATCCTTCCTTTCCTGAAGTTTGACTTTCCTTGTCACGACCCAAACCGATGGGCCGCGGCGGGCACCCAATACCTTACTCAACCGAGTACCAGCATAACGTATCATACTGTCGTAGATAACTAATCCCGGAGGCTACCGTGAGATAAGTAAAATACAACATGAGATACCAACTTATACATAAGACATACAGTCCTATAAGACCAAATATCGACTCGTATACTGAACATAGGCCGATAAGGCCATACAATCTTTTACGTACATGACATATGTCTACAAGCCTCTAAGAATACATAATTTTCATAAAGGTCGGGGAAAATTCCCGCCATAAATCAATACACGTCCAAATCATACTAACCAAACAGGCAACTCCGAAGCAAATGGAGCACACCGACATCTTCCGCTGAGCTGATAGCCTACTTGGAGGGATCTCAATCTGTATATTGGGACCTGCGGGCATGAAACACAATGCCCCCAGGTAAAATGGACGTCAGTACGAATAATGTACTGATTATATAAGGCACATAATTAAATACATAACATACATGGGAGAAATATAGAGTAAATGACTCAACCTGTAAGTCTGGATGACTCTGTAAATCATGAAATAATTATAGTGTCATGCATATGCGTATGAATGTCATGTCGTGCATAAGTACATATTTCATAACATCATTAGGCCTCTGAGGGCATCCCATCATATCATATCAGCCACTGTGGGCAAAATCATCAACGTATACCAGCTGATCAGGTGATGGTGCGTATATAACGCCATAACCTTTCCCATATTCCATATACATAAATACATATATATACACATATATAACACCATAACCTTTCCCATATCCCATATACATACATACATATATATATATATATATATATATATATATATATATATATATATATATATATGTGTGTGTGTGTGTGTGTGTATAACGTCATCTGGTCATGAGTCAATGTGCATACATAAATGCATGAAATGCATATGAAATACGTTAATAAAATATCTTGGTACGTTATAAGACCATTATGCCTCTGATTAATATCATGAAATAAACTTTTTTCAACTTATGTATTTTTCTGAGACCCAGGACACATGGAAATTCAAGAACATAGACACCTCTAATACTTCTATGAATAAAGTCATTTATGAAAGTTGTGCATTTAATCGTTTCGTTTGTATCGTACGGGTCATGCCAAAAGAAAGAAGGAAAAACCTTAATATACCTGGAGATTGAAAAGAACTCTGCTATGTAAGTGAGATTTGTTCCCCACCAAACATAGAATGAAGCTAAAGCTAAATCACACCCTTTGTTGCATTTTGATTCAAATTGCTCCTTCAGTTAAGAGTTGGTATCGCGTATCTTTGCTGTTAATGAGCTAATAATTGTATAGGTAAACGTGCTTACATAGCATCAATAGTAATGTTATACTGATTGCATACCATGGTTCGGTGAAGTTGCATACCATGGTTCGGTGAAGTTGCAGAGGAAAAATGAAAAGAAAAGAGGTGGGTGGAGTCTCTTTAATTTCAAATGTTCCACCTTGAAATGTGACATATGAGTCACTTACTAAATCTTTATGTGGCTGCCACGTGGGGATGGGGTGGGAAGGTTTAATCTTTATCCACTTATTAGGTAATTAGGTAGTGTCCTGTTACCTGGTAATTAACTAATTACCCGCATAATTAAGAATTGTTTCAAATTACCTAAAATTCTACTTAATTTTAATGCCCNCGGGCCGAGCGTTAATACCCGATATTTATGGACTAGTACCATTCAAGGTACCATATGACCATGCTAATATGATATATATATATATATATATATATATATCATATTAGCATGGTCATATGGTACCTTGAATGGTACTAGTCCATAAATATCGGGTATTAACGCTCGGCCCGTATTTTTTTCCTAACATACCAAATTTTGACGAAAATTCACTTTCTTTGACTTGCTTCCCCTCTTACCTTCACAAATTTACTCATCACTTGTTGGAAATAGCATAATCCTTATAATATCCATATAATCCTTTCCTTGGACTGATGTCAATTACTTTACGACAAATTCAACGTACAATACTACAGGGTACAACATCATCATAATTTAATACTACGGGACATAATACCAACGTAATATTGCGGGCGGTAACATTCCTCTTCTGCTATTTCTGGTTTTCCTCATTATGCTTGTTACAACTTGAGAAATCATGGCAATGTTTTTATATTGTTCTCCTCCTTCTTCTTCCTCTTCATTTTCTGGTCCAGCCACAGTTGCTTTAAAAGCAACAATTTTCTTCTTTTCTTGTTGAATTTGTCTATCCAAGTGAGTTTTTCCAAAAGCAATTAGATCATCTCTAAGTTCATCATAAGACATTTTGTCAAGATCCTGACATTCTAAGGCGATGACTTTTGGCTGCCAAATCGTAGGTAGACTTCTGAGAATTTTTCTGGCATGTTCTCAACTTTTAATAGGTCTTCCAAAAGATTTTAAATCTCCAAGAATTTTGCTGAACCTGGAGAACATCTCTTCTACCGATTCTCTATCCTTCATTTGAAATAGCTCATAGTCGCGAATCAGAAGATTAATTCTTGTTTCTTTCACCTTGTTGGTTACTTCATAAGTAACCTCCAATTTGTCCTACATTTCTTTAGTTGTTTCACAACTTGAAATCTTTTCATACTCTTCTCCACTGATAGCATTGTATAGTAGATTTTTTGGTTTGTTAGTGTAATCGTCTAAGTCAAGTGGATCAGTTGATACAATAACTTGACCATTTGCATGTTTATTTGGTGGGATTGGAAGATTTTCCTTTTTGATCACACGCCAAACTTTGATGTCATATAACATTGTGTATGTTTCCATACGCACCTTCCAATGAGAAAAGTGTTGTACGTCAAAGTAGGGAGGTCGAACCCGAGAAGTTCCTTCTTGAAATAGCGCATCAAAAACAGTGTTAGATCTCATGATCTTTTCCTCACTGGCTGTTAAGCAGAGATTGTGAGTCTTGCTCTAATACCACTTGAAAGTACAAGGGGGGGGGGGAGGGAGGGAGGGTGTTAATTGTGGTCTATTAAAATATAGTTGACTAAGGACGATTTTAGTCGACTAGATTTCGTGCAGGATATGAATAACAGTAAACAAAAAGGACAGAATAACACACATCAATTTGATACTGGTTCGGTACCGGTGTGGTACTTACATCCAGTTTCCCTTGGGTCATAGGGGTTCCCTTAGATCTTGAAAGGAATTACAACAATGATGGTTTTAACTCGTTCACCACCGACGAAGTATAGCAACAATGTATCTTTAATAATGACACAACTCTCTTTTGCGTTCTAACTCTTACTATCTTTTATGACACTGATAAACTGAGGAATACATTGTTTAGGCTAAGAAGTAAAGAGATTTAGAAGTCAATGTTTGTAGTTGCGTAAGCCTTCCATTCGATCTGAGCAGACTTCTTATAGGAGAGTTTAAGAGCCATTGTACTTGACTTTGATTGAGGCACAGGATCTTCAAAGGGATTTGACCCAAGGGGTGCCTCTTCGAATCCTGCTCTTGGGAAGGGCCAGATTCGTTCATGACTTTTCTTGTCACGTCCTTACATTGTGGAGAGATTCGAGCCTTCGACTGTGTTGATTGAGGATGACGGATATCCTGGTCTTTACTGGACATATTTCCTTGTTTGGTAGTCTTGATATCCTTCAATTGAGGCTGAAAAGATATGATAGTTTTTGGTTTCCTTTTTCTTGTCCTTTGATTCAGCATTATCTCTTTTGGTTCAGACATCAACAACTCCTTTGATTCAACATATCTCCTTTGGCTTAAACATCATTAGCTTCTTTCTTTTGACAGCTTCTTGACAGTTTTCTTTCCTTTTGTTGATACCTTGATTTCTGCAAATCAATGTATATAGGTTGTCATCATTGAAACTTAGATTTAAACTTAACAACTTTAACCCATATTTTCTTCTGAACATGTACTCAAATTTTGTCACTTTATTTTCTTCAAATGGATTCAATTTTAGGTCAGATTCTTGAATAAACTAAACCTTAGAGAAGAAAATATAACGAATTTCTTCATATGTTTCTCGAAATTTTGAGTTGATAAATATTGTTATAATTTCATGAGTATCAAATGTGGTGGTCGTATGGTAGTAGCTGGGGTGGTGGAGGAAAGAGAAAAAATGATGAGATTATGATTGGAAAATGAAGTTGAAGTGGGGTTTTTCGACTTTGCTAATTGTTTTGAGCAAAAAAGAAGGGGAAGAAAAAAAGATAATCTATTGAATGCCTTCTCCCAACAATTCGCCGCTGCCACCACCGGAGAAGAGCACGATGATGGGTGATGAATGGCCGGAGAATGTGGAGCATCAAATTACTTAGACCATATGTAAATGCAAACGGGTTTTATATGGGTTTGGGTGTTAATGAGGGCTATCGGGTCTGGGCTGAATGGGTCAAGTAAATGGGCAGATGGTTAGACTGTTTAATATCATGTCACGTGTTTTACAAAAAGGCTTCGTCAGTCGTGAGGGCAAAAATATTAAAATGGGTAACTGTAAGGGTGGATAGTGAAGGAAAGTATAATGGAGGGTACGAATAACTAATTTCCGATAATAATAGAGAGACAAATCTAGCCCTTTTTCGTTTCTTTAGTTAATTCTACCAATAGTTCTAACCCTAGTAGAGAAGCTTTTTTTCTGACTAAGAAGAGTGGAAAAAAGGAAGGGGAAAAGTCTGATAAGCACATTCTTAAATTCCTTTTTCCCAAGTTCAGTTTAAGGTTATATGGGCAATTCTAATTGGTACCCACCCAATTAAAACCAGTGAAGCACAAAACTGAATAAGTTATATTTAGTTACATTAATTAAGCTAAATTGTTCATCACAATGTCATGGCTAGAGCTATGGGGTGTGATTGACTTATTGGTACTCAGATCTTAGCCTCTTGAAACGTATTCACTTAGGGGTTGTTTGGTGAGAGGTATTAGAAAAAATAATGCAAGCATTAGTTCTATACATTACTAATACATTGTTTGGTACTTTTTTTCAACCCGTGTATAATTAATACTACTTGTATTAGTTATACATCATACTTGGCATTATCCTATGCATAAGTAATGTATAGAAAACCATGACATTAGTAATACCAATGCTATTAATGCATGCATTAGCATGATTAAAGACAAATTGTCCTTAAAGTCCTTTAAAGCTAGAGAATATGGATGGTATTTTTGTAAAACAACTATTTTTCTTAAAAATTATGCAATGCATTATCATTTTAATATACCACACCAAATAGTAGATAAGAAATAATATCTGCATAAATAATATTTGCATTAATAACCCATGCATTACTAATCTATGCATTACTAATACACATTATTCCGTACTATTCTTATACACCCTACCAAACGACCCCTTAAGACTCAATATCACAACACTCGGATCAACCATTTTTATAGGATTATTATTTAAAAAGAATGATCGCTCAACCTTCATTTTACTGCACCAACGTTATTGATGATCGTGATATTTAGATAGAGTTAAGTACGTTGATGCAATAAAGTTAAAATTGAGTAACAGTTGGTGAAATTACCTGTATAAATAACATTTCAATATAAACTAAAATTTTCATATAAATGTACATGTTTACAAAAGTTTAATGGCCAAATACTCGTAATAAAAGTTTTAGAGAGGAAAGAACTAATCAAATACTTATCCAACTATACATCTTATGAAATAAAGTCCAAAAAACAATTTAATAACCTTTCTAAAAAAAAACAATTTTCATCCGAGATGACGCCAAAGAGACAGGTGACTGCCGTGCCACCAATTATGGGCACAAAACACAAATAGGTGGAAGATAATGTACTACTTGTCCGCAAAATTAAGGCAAATATTGCAGGTGTTACATTAATGTAACTGCTTCCTTATCCTAATCTCTCTTCTTTGGCTATCGTATAAATACATACTACCTATTTATAATATGTTTTTCAAAATTACTTCTCAACCTTTCTCATCTTTCCCTATCCTCACCAACCCATCCCACACACTCACCCACCTAACCCCCTCCATGCCTACCTACCCCAATCCCTCTCTCCATAAAGGTTTTTTTTCTTTAATTTTTTTTTCCGTCAGTACTCACCCTATTGCCTCACCCCCTCCCCCCGCAAAAAAAATATTTTTTTTGGTAATTACAAATTTTATTTTTTTGTTTATCAGCACCCCCACTCCTCACCCTCTGCCCTCCTCCACTCCCTCACAAAAGGATTTTTATTTTTACTTTATTTTTTTTTTGTAATTTTAAATTTTTGATTTTTTCATTTTTCTGCACACATCCCCCTCCCCCCTAAATTTTTTTTTTGTTGCATATTTTCAGTTTTAGTTTTTTCATCTTTCGATTTACAAGTTCAAAAGTATACAAGTTCCAAAATTATGAATTCGAAGGTTTATGTGTTTGGAAGTTTACGGGTTTAAAAATTATAAAGTTTACGGGTTCGAAATTTGGCGGTTTTGAAAGTTTAGCGATTCGCAATTTTATGAAATTTGTGAGTTCTGAAGGTTATGGCTTCATGTTTATTATATTTAAATTATTTATGAATAATATTGAGAAGTTATTTTCTTTAATTTTGCGTACCAAACACAAAAAATAAATAAGATTACTACGTATTTTCTAAGAAAATTTTTTGTTGGAACATTTTTCGTTATACCAAACACACCCTTAGACAGTTGTTTTTAATCTAGAAATGGTTTCACCAGTTAAACCCCCAAAACCTTGCCAAGATTAGGCTGTCCGCTGGCGATTTCATTTTATTGTCTTCTACCTACAGCGACTTCCGACCTAAGATGCCGCCATCTAAAGGCAAAGGGAAGAATAAAGGTAAAGGGAGCTCCAAAACTACAAAGAGCAGATAACTCCAGCTGACCCAACAAACTCCGACTTGTATTTCCCAAGAGAAATCATCTCTAACGTCCTTTCCCGTCTCCCGTTAAGATCCTTTTACGGTTCAGGTGCGTTTGCAAGCAATGGCGAAACCTCATTTCTAAGTCCAACTTCATCGCCGCCCATTTCCGCCATTCCTCTACTTTGCAGCCCAGCGGTTTATCCATTCTTATGCACACCCGCCATTACGAGACCTCTGACCATGCACTCGCATTGTACAACCGGCGTGATGAATCAGTTGTCGAGCTGGACAACCCTTATCCTTGCTTCTTTCCCAATATGTTCATTGCGGGTCCTGTCAATGGCATTGTGTGCCTTTCTCAGCCACCTTGGGGTGATGTCATTACTCTTTGGAACCCAGCTATGAGTCAGTCTAGGATTGTGCCGCTTTTGGGGAACAAACCCGATAAGAGAGTGCACTGTAGGGTATCTATTGGATTGGCTTTTGATCCCTTAGAAAATGATTTCTTGATCTTGAGAATCTTTTGTGAGGGTTGCATTTACAGAGCCAAACCATGTTGAAATATGTTCAACCAAGAGTTTCAGATGGAAGAAGCTTAAATATGAGTTGGTTTTTGATATTGTTAGCTATACTTCCCTTGGGATCGTTAAAGGGGTGCCTTATTGGTTGGCTTATATACATGATGAATTTGGGTTGCGTACATTGTTGGTGCGCTTTGATGTGGGTAGAAAAGTTATCCAGATTATACCATATCTAGAAACTGGAGAAAGCACTAAGCTAGATGTTGTGGTTGTGGAGGATTCAATTGGTTTGTTAGCATGGGAGGAAAAAGACAAATCCTATATTGATGTTTGGGTAATGGATGAAGAAGATGCTTGGAATATGAAGTGCAAGGTAGGACCGTTTTTCGGGTTTGACAGAATTGTGGGTTGTTTAGGAATGGTGACATAGTTGTTGAGAACGAAAACGAGGTGCTGTTGTTTGATCCAATGACTAGTTTAGTTAAGAAAAAATTCAGCATTGATAATGCTAAGACGGGTTCATATGTGATTTTTGACTATTCTGAGAGCCTAGTTCTGATAGGAGGGATGCTATCAGTGAAGAAGCAAGATCCTAGAGATAAATTTGCACGCAAAAACCTCTTAAGTTTGGTAATTAAGACATTATTATACTATAGTTTAAGTTACTGTGTTCTTGCTTTGTGTTGATTGTCAACTCCCCACTTTTTGATTTTGTTGAATTGTCGTTGCTTCAGAAATTTTCATATCTTATGTGCACATGTATATGTTGTACATGCAGTTGGTGGACTGAGCACTCTGATTCTAATGTCTTAATTTACTATATAAATAACTCTATTGATTACTTTAGTTAATTTCGTGCAATTGGTTGAGATGCTTGCACTGCTGCTAATTTTAGCTTCTTTCAATAGCATTGGTAAGCCCCAGCACATCTACTTGTGGGTTGTAAGAAAACTGCTTTGTGAGCTAGTCGAGATCCACACAAGCTTGGATGAATACCACATATATTATGAAAACATTTGTCCAAGGAGTTCTATTGATCTCAGCCCAAATACCCAATCTTGTAACTGATAATTAGAATTCTTGGTTGCCTGACCGAAATTACCCTTCTCAGACAAAGAGTAATCTTCATAGTTCTGAAACGCAACCAGCAATGGCTGCTATAAATGATATTGATCATTCACCAGTTTTTAAGTCACCCGTGCTGGAAAAGTTAAATTGTAGGACAAGGTATTGTAGGTATTGTGTGTATTGCATTGTTAATATATATGCTATTGGTTAAGGTGATATAACTCCTGATATTAAACTTACCAAGTTGTTTTTATCTTGTTTGTGACTGTTGTTTTTGGGGTTTATCGATATTTTTCTTACTAGGATGGTTAGTTATGTGCTTGGTTTGCAAGTAAATTATCTGTTAAGGATGATGTTTTATACTTCAATACCACATAAGAGGGGGGTGATTTGTGTGGTGTCTAATTTTTCGCGTGCATAGATTATAGAAGGACCTGGTTCTTCTGTGTGTTCCAACTACTACTGTTGCGGAATAATAAATACAGAAAGTAAAGAACACAAGTATTTACGTGGAAAACAGTCGGCTCAAAAGATGAAAAGACCACGACCTACTACCCAGTAGGATTTTCTTCAAACACTTCACTACAATTCTGAGCCAACAACAAAGTTTACAAACTCTTGTAAACCTAAGGATTAACTCTAACCCTTATAGCAACACGCCACAAGGTGTTGCGACTACGTCAAGTTAACTCTAACTTGAAAGATACAACTCAGATACCTAGTACAATGTGCTTCTAAGAAAGCTGAAAGGTACAACTCAAAACGCTTACTACACTTTGAACTAGAAATAAAGAAAGACACATAAAACTCTTTATGGAGTTGGTTCTTCAATCTGGTTCGTGTAGCTTCAGGATCGCACTCTTAAATCTCACAGGAATTGCTCACAAAATACCTTGCTATTTTGCTCTCAATTCGTGCTTAACTTCAGTATGTGTGCATCACCTATAAAAGAGAACAACACTGATATTTATAGAGTTAGTAAATAAAGATTAACTAGAATTCTGATGCTACTCTTCCTTGGTGGAAGAGTTCTAGTTGATTTCAACTTCTAACTCCTTCCTTATCTTGGATAGTGTTCTCTTTGATTAAGGAGTCCTTCTCCTTATCAATTATGCAACCTTTTCGATCAGGAGATATCAAATATACCAATTTAATCTTATCTCCTTCACGTGCATCCCACATGCTCGAATCTGCCCGTTTCTATGCACACAAAGGATTCATGCCTGAGTTCCTTTGTCAGTCTTCAAAACTAACCTTTAATTGGGCCAAAAAATTCTCCCTTTTTGATGATGACAAACTCTGTGCTTTTCATAAGCTTAGGCCCTGTTTCAACTCAGCTCAACACCAACACAATGTTAGAAATATTTTTCCTTTTTATCACTTATCATCAAGGACCAGGTACATTAGGTTATAAACATCACTTGTTCAAAGCTAAATAACACTTGTTTAAAGCACATCCTAATTATTTTCCCCCTTTTGGCATCATCAGAAAGTTGCATAAAAATGTGAGATAACCAGATTTTAAAGCTTACTCATGACCACTGGGGCTACTTCAAATGCAATCATGGATTAATCATCATAGATCAATCTAAGAATTTTAACCATCAAAGAAATATAAACAAACAATTAGAGCAAAAGACAGTGAATTTCATTGATGATTGATAAGATTCTACCATAAAGCATAAGAAGAAATAGAAATACTAGAAACATGAGCAAAAGAAACAAAAAGTCCCGAACTGGGTCACTGGTTAATATACACTAGGCTAGGAGGCTTAAGGCTGGGAAGGTCCAGGTGCTTGGTTTTTGGCTTGGAGGAGTTTCAACATATCTTGAAGAATGCCATCATTCTTCTCCTTTTCTCTGGCCAGCTCAGTTCTGAGAGCATCTCTCTCAGTCTCCACCTCTGCTAACCTCTTCTTCAGCCTCTCAATCTCAGCATCCTTATCCCCACGTTCTAGCACCAAGGCTCTGACCTTGCTATTCACTGGTACCTTCTTGGATGAACCAGGTTCTTTAGGAGTGGCATTGACTTCATAATTGTAAGCAAGCAGAGTATTAACCACAAAATGATCCTTGCTTGTACTAATCTCCCACTTCTTCATAGGTACCTTGAAATGTGCAAGTACAATTGTGAGAATGAAGCCATAGGGAATGCCATAAGTTTTGGTGTCATTGATAACCCTATCAGTAGGTCTGCGAGGGTTTCCTGTTCAGATGGAACAAGTTCATCTATATTTTTCCCAAGTTGAACCAACCCCTCAGCAGCTTCGCTAGACCTGCTTCCCTATGTTTTGCTCACACTCTCTTCTATTTTAGTAAATTCCTCTCCCCAAACAACCATTGCCCCAGTTTCTTTTGTTAGACCAACATAAGTGGTGAAGAATCAGCCACTCTTGTACCCTTTCCCCTCACAGTACTTCTAGCAACCTTGCTCTATTTTTCTTTTCCCTTTTTATTTTTACCACCAACTTCTCCATATTTTGTAGTCTCAACACCTGCTATAGATCCTACCAGTACAAATCTATTCTCCAAATTTTCAGCAATTTCAGAAATTGTCTCAGGAGTAACTTTAGAATCAGAAGATACTTGTTCAGTTTTGGAATACCTACTTTCTTCCCCCTTAGTATCATACTTAAATGAATTTTCAGATTTCTGGGATTCTTCTCCCTACCTGCTTTCAATTGCTTGTTTATTTTCTTGATATGTTCTCCTTCAGCGACAATCTTACGAGCCATCATCTTTACTCTACTTTTCTTAGAGATTGGTGTGGTTGAAGAAGTGGTAGAAGGTGTGGAAGTGGTTTCCTATGGTGGTGATGAAGGATTTTCAGAGGTGTTCGACATATCTGGGCTAGGGTATGAAAGAGAAAAGAATTAGATTGTGTTTGGAAGATGGAAGAAGAATGAGACTTTTTGACGTCTTGAGAGAGATGAAGTAAGGAATACACTAAAGCTGATCAATATACAAAGGAATAATTGATGGGGTAACTACAGCTTTTCAGACTCTCAGAAGTTTAATCAAACTGAAATTCAGTTTTGAAGAGACGTTGGAGTGTATCCCTAGAATCTAGGCACTTCAATTCGGTTGAGACTCTTTTGAACAGAACTGGTTCACTTGTAACGGATAAGTCCAAAATGAGTTTGGAATTAGGTAGGACTCTGCTCATGATCCAAATATAATTATCTCAAATTTTGCAGAGTGTAGAAAATATACCTATTTATCTTGATGAACCAGGTTCTTCACTGAAAATTCTCTTGTGTAAGTCTAAATTTTCCAAAACAGAGAAAATATCATTAGAGATTAATGAGTCATTTTAGCACATGACACAGGAGTATACTGTTGAAAGTATGAGACTGAGCAAGATTTAGTCTAATTATAACAAAATTTACAGACTTTCTAACCAATTTTTTTTTTCAAATAAATTTTTTCATTTTTTTTTCCGTTAAACTTTGAACTTGTTCTTTAAGGTGATCTTAATCATCCCTAATTCCAACCTGTTCCTCTCAAAGTGATCTCTACTTAAGGCTTTTGTTTCTGAAGACCCATTTTGTGCCACTAGATGTCAAACTCGACTCCTTTCGAATTGGTTGAGTTTGTCTTGCATTGTATTTACCCAGTCTGTATCCTGCAAAGGCTCAGCAACATTTCTAGGTTGAATAGGAGATAAGAAAGCATCAAAAGCACAAAGATTCTTAATAAAGATCTAGTTTTGATTCCAGAGGCTGGGTCAGTAATTATATTTTCAATGGGATGAGAACTTTTATACTCATAAGATTTCACAACCAACTGGTTTTACCTTGATGTTCTTTCAATGCTTTGTTGCTGTGGAACAGTTTTATGGACAAGTTCCATCAAAGTTTAAGATTCAGTTCCTCCTTGTTCAGTTCCCCCTGTCAAGTTGCCCTGAGTAGAAGAATGTGTTCCATCACCTGTTCCTTCTTCTGGTGCAGCTTTAGTCTGGGCTGTGATTTCATTTAAATTTCTTACCAGCCCAATTGCTTCTTCTTCATGTTCCTGTCTCTCAGAAAGAATGTTAGTTTAATCAAAAATTACATGTACACTTTCTTCTACACACATAGTTATTTTGTTATAGATCTTATAAGCTTTACTATGTGAAGAATATCCCAAGAATACTCTCTTAGCACTTCCGGGATCATACTTACCTAGCGAGTCTTTTCCATTATTGTGCACAAAGCACTTGCATCCAAATGCCCTAAGATGGATATATTTGGCTTTCTCCCTTTAAGTAACTCATATGAGTCTTCTCAACAAGAGGTCTGGTCATGCACCTATTTATGATGTAACATGCAGTATTCACAGCTTCTGCCCAGAAACTATGAGGCGGTTTACTAGAAAGAAGCATGGTCCTAGCCATTTCTTCTAATGTCCTATTCTTTCTTTCAACTAAACTATTTTGTTATGGAGTCCTAGGTGCAGAAAAGTTATGATTTATGCCATGCACATCACAAAATTTAGCAAATTTAGCATTTTCAAATTCAGTACCATGATCAGACCTAATTGATGCAAGTTGATTACCTAGTTATTTTTGAGTTTTTCTAACAAAGGAAGTGAACATGTCGAGTGCTTCATTTTTAGATGTCAGAAACAGTGTCCAAGTAAACCTAGAGTAATCATCAACAAGCACCATAACATATCTCTTACCACCTCTGCTCAGAGTTCTTATTTGTCCACAAAGATCCATATAGACCAGTTCCATCGTTCTGGTGGTACTTACCATTTTCTTGATTTTGAAAGAGGGTCTTACCTGCTTCCCCCTTGTACAAGCCTCACAAACTTTGTCTTCCCTGAACTAAATGTTAGACAGTCCTATCACCAAGTCCTTGGTGACTAGTTTGTTGAGTTGACTTAGACTGGCATGTCCAAGTCTTTTGTGCCAAAGGAGGGGATCATTATCCAACACACTTAAGCAAGTAAGTTCATTTTCTGAAAGTGTGGACATATCTACAATGTAAATATTGTTTACTCTTTTTCTTGCAAAACAATCTTGTCAGTGGTAAGATTTATCACAAAAGATTTGGTAGTGGTGAATGCTACCAAGTTATCTCTATCACACAATTGTGATACACTGATTAGGCTGTATTTTAGGCCATCTATCAAGTATACATTCTTAATAGAGTGAGAATCAGTCTTACCTACCTTTCCAACCCCAATGATCTCACCTTTCTTCCCATTTCCAAAGGAGACATTACCTCCTTTGAGGTCCTCAAGTGAAAGAAACTGGTTCTTACTACCTGTCATATGCTTTGAGCAGCCACTATCTGTGTATCATATTTGGCTGCTCCCCTTCACTTGGACCCGCAAAAGGAAATCAAGGAAATCACTTGGCCCATTATGGTAGCCTAATTTTCCCTTGAACAAATATTTTATTCTTTTGACTAGCCTTTTCTTTTGCATTACATTCACTTTTACAGTTACCAGTCTTACCACAGTGTGTGCAGATTCTGTTACTCAGGAAGTGTGAGGTACTTGCTTTTGGGATCCCACTTAGGTGCAGGGGTCCCGTAGCCA
This sequence comes from Nicotiana paniculata, assembly GCA_005239505.1. Lineage (NCBI taxonomy): Eukaryota > Viridiplantae > Streptophyta > Magnoliopsida > Solanales > Solanaceae > Nicotiana > Nicotiana paniculata. Next base: position 19,574 of record ML311688.1, on the reverse strand, counting down.
AGTCCTCTCTTATTGCTACTATGGTGTTCATGTAGCCATGCAAGTTCATTGGAGGACCTATTCCATTTACAGATTCTGTCTAGCTCGTGCTTAACCTTGCTTAGATCCTCCTTAAGGACTCTTATCTGCTCATCTCTTTTGTACAACTCGTCTTTCATTTTTCCTAGGTTTTCTTCTAATGTGAGTTGTGTGTGATCAACTTTCTTTTTACCTGTTCCTAATTTCAGTTTTACATTTTCAAATCTTAGCTCTAGGACAGTGGTGTCAAGTTCATGAACCTGGTTCTTTAACTCAACATTTTTACTATCACTTTCACTAGCCCGAAGTTCCAGATTTTTTCACTTAGCTTTCAAAATCACACACTCCTTGGACAGTTGTTTCTTTTCATTGTTTAGATCCTCAGATTCATCAATGAAATCCAGGAGTAACTCAGATAGCCTTTCTTTAGACATAAATTTAATCTTGTCTTTGAGATGAATTATACTTACCTCAGATTCCTCATCGGATTCTCCAATTTCCATAAGTAATTGTATATCTCCATCTTCATCCTCTGAATCTTCATCTGAGCTTTTTCCCCAGGCAGCAACCATAGCCTTTTTTTATCCTTTGTTCTTCTTGGGTTGAACCTGTTCCTTCGTTCAGATCTTTCCTTCTATTCAATTTCCCATTGAGGGCAGTTTTTGATGTGGTGATCATTCTTTCCACACTTGTAACACCCCTCATTGGTTTGTTTTTCAGAAACCCTTGGTTTGTTGTAGCTTCCACTTCTTGAAGGACTCTTTCCTCTCATTAGGTACTTCTTGAAGTCCTTTGTGATCATAGCCATTTCATCTTCATCTAGATCAGATCCTTCAGTGATTCTGAGTGCCAAGCTCCTTTCCTTCCCGGGTACATCCATCTTCTTGGTTTGACTTTTGTTGTAGTTCTTCTTGTCATGAACCTGTTCCTTCTTTCAGATTTCTCCTTTTTCCACTCGACTTTACCAATAGGACAGTTCTTGATCATGTGGTTTTTTTACCACATTTGAAGCATCCATCAGTCATCTACAAGTGATCTCTTTTCCTCTCCTTCCACAAAGAATAATAGTGATCATTGAATAGTGGTGGCCTAGTGGTGGATTGATCTTTACACTTTTCAAGTAGTGGACTCATCTTGATTTTTTCCTAAGGTGTTAGGCTCTTCAAGGATAACCCGCTCTGATAGCAATTGATGTTTTATAATTCAATACCACACAAGAGGGGAAGTGATTTGTGCGGTGTCTAAATTTTTGCGTGCACAAATTATAGAAGGACCTGGTTTTTCTATGTGTTCCAATTACTACTGTTGCGGAATAATAAATACAGATAGTAAAGAACACAAATATTTTACGTGGAAAGTACCCGACTCAAAAGGTGAAAAAACCATGACCTACTACCCAGTAGGATTTTCCCCCAAATACTTCACTACAACTCTGAGCCAACAACAAAGTTTACAAACTCTTGCAAACCTAAAGATTAACTCTAACCCTTATAGAAACACGCCACAAGGTGTTGCGACTACGTCAAGTTAACTCTAACTTGAAAGATACAACTCAGATACCTAGTACAATGTGCTTCTAAGAAAGCTGAAAGGTACAACTCAAAACGCCTACTACACTTTGAACTAGAAATAAAGAAAGACACATAAAACTCTTTATGGAGTTGGTTCTTCAATCTGGTTCGTGTAGCTTCAGGATCGCACTCTTAAATCTCACAGGAATTGCTCACAAAATGCCTTGCTATTTTGCTCTCAATTCGTGCTTAACTTCAGTATGTGTGCATCACCTATAAAAGAGAATAACACTGTTATTTATAGAGTTAGTAAATAAAGATTAACTAGAATTCTGATGCTACTCTTCCTTGGTGGAAGAGTTCTAGTTGATTTCAACTTCTAACTCCTTCCTTATCTTGGATAGTGTGCTCTTTTATTAAGGAGTCCTTCTCATTATCAATTATGCAACCTTTTCGATCAGGAGATATCAAAATACACCAATTTAAGCTTATCTCCTTCACGTGCATCCCACATGCTCGAATCTGCCCGTTTCTATGCACACAAGGAATGGACCTGGTTCATGCCTGAGTTCCTTTGTCAGTCTTCAAAACTAACCTTTATTTGGGCCACCAGAGGAGTATTAAAAGTGGGAGTTCACATGATCCTAGTTCTTATATTTAGTGATGTTAAGAAGTGGAGAATGAGGATAAGAATGAAGGTGGTGCTGGCATTGGGTGTTGTCGTTCTTTGTATTGGAATTGGGGTTTCTGTTATGCATTTTTTCTAGAAGCTTCAGTGATTAAATGCATTTTATTTTTCAGTTATGACAGTTACAACAGTCGGGTATGGTGATAGATTTTTTTTTGATAAGGTGGTGATAGAGCATTCATATCAATGGACGGTCGTATCTTTGCATCGATTTGGTTGCTTGTGTCTACACTTGCAGTTGCTCGAGCCTTCCTTGATTTGGCTGCAGCCAGAGTAGATAAACATATATCCAGAACTGTATTCCCTGGTCTTGGCGCCTTTTGGCTTTTGAGCTGGACTATGAATTAATAATGAACAATGTTAAATACTAAAAAAAGAATAAATGGAACCTAGAAGTCAGCAATATGTCATTTTTGTCATAGAGAAGTAGTAATAACATATCGATCTCCAGCAACCATAGAGCTATGATACCTTTTACATTCTTAGCAAGGGAAACTTAGAAAATCTCTAATCCTTGATATTTGAGCTATGGTTACTTGACGAAGTGAGTAGTAGATGAGACCATTGTTTTTTCATTTAATGGAAAGATATTTGCAGTTATTCGTTTGAAGACATCATGAATATGTAGAAAACTTACCCTCCTTGAATGCCTCCTTTTTTATCTCCCTCTTTACTGGTGAAAGTATTAGAATTTTTGTTGCCTGCAGTGTCTTGCTTGATTTGTCTAGCATGTTGATCAATGAATTGACTTATCATGATTTTGGCATCTCTAGACCATATATTATATACTCTATGGTACGGAGAGAAGTTAACTCATAAAAATATATTCTGAGAAACTTACAAACATATCTTTTTTTATTATGCAGAGCTTGCTTTAACTTTACAGAGACAACCCTCTCGTGAACTTGGCTATCTAGTTTGAAAGAAAGAGGCCCTCTTTCCCCCCTTTTGTTGGCTAACCTCAGAGATGGATGAAAAACTTTTTGACATCTTTTTAGTTGGTAGGTAGCGTGTATGTAGTTTCTGCTTTAATCTGTTTTACATCCATGTGATGTTTATACTGGAAGGTTCTAATTCTGATAATATAACTAGTTGATCAGATTGTTCAACTACTTTCTATCCCGTATTTTTCCTCACCAAACTAGTGCTTTATTAATCTATGGTGAATTCATGTTTGTATCCAATACTTTTTGAGTTTTCTCACTTCATAACATCTTTATTTGTGTGTTCCCTTTGAGTTTTCTTCACTCAATTTATATTTCTTTTTCTTAGTTTTTTCTGGTTCATAATTATGTGTTTAGGTGAATTCTCCGTTCTGTTGCTTTTCAACTTATTTGTCAATAAGTTTGTTCTTACAGCTGCGTGTGGGAAGGAAGAGCCTGATAGTAATTAAATTTTGGATTACTATTCAATTCTCTGCTTGTGAAACATGAACTCAACTTTCACTGCAGAGATACAGATGGAAATATAGTCTCAAAAATAATTTTAAAACCTTTCAATTTTTAATTTTCATCGGAGATTATGTCAAACAGACAGGTAGCTGCCGTGGTCTCCAAGTCTGGGCGCAAAATACAAATACAGAGAATGTGCGACTTGTCCTTGAGTCGAGGCAAAGATTGTAGGTGTCACATTAATTTAGCTACTTATCATAATCTCTACTTTGGCTATCAGATAAATGGATTTTGAATTAATATTTTTACCGGATATTTTATTTTATTTTATTAAAATCTAAGATATAATACATAGTAACCCATTTAAAATATATTTTTCACTTATGATCCCCACATATTATTTTCACAAAAATTATTACAGAATCTGTTAAACTAGTCATCAACAAATTACTGATCATGCACTCTCACTGTACAAACAGCGTGATGGATCATTTGTCGAGCTGGACAACCCTTATCCTTGCTTTTTTCCCAATATGTTCGTAGTGGGTCCTGTCAATGGCATTGTGTGCCTTTTCAGAAAGCTTCAGGTGATGTTCTTACCCTTTGGAACCCAGCTATGAGGCAGTATATATAGGATGGTTCGGGGAACAAACCTGATGAGGGAGAGCACTGTTGGGCATCCATCAGTTGGAATTTGATCCCCATGAGAATGATTTGTTGATCTTGGGAATCTTTTCTGTTGTGCCAGGAACTACAGTCCCGAACGATGTGGAAATGTGGTCGACTAAGAGTGAGCTGGTTTGTAGTATTATTTGCTATACTTGCCTTGCGATCGTTAAAGGGGTTCCTTATTGGTTGGCTTTTATAAATGATGAATTTGGGCTGCGTACAATGTTGGTGCTCTTTGATGTGGGTAAAAAAGTATTAGAGAAGTTACCTATGCCAGGAATCCGAGAGGTGGCTCATCAACGTCTTGTGGCCATAGAGGATTCTATTTGTTTGTTAACTCGGGAGGAAAAAGTCGAATGCTATATTAGTGTTTGGGTAATGGATGAAGAAGATGGTTGGAGTAAGAAATGCAAGGTAGGACCGTTATTTGGGTTTGATAGAATTGCGGGATGTTTGAGGACTGGTGACATTGTTGTTGAGAATGAAAATGGACTGTTGTTCTTTGATCCAATGACTAGTTCAGTTAAAGCAAAACTGAGTTTTGTAATGCTAATAAGGGTTCATATGAGATTTCCAACTATCCGAAGAGCCTACTTATGATCGGAGGGATGCTACCAGTTAAGAAGCAAGCTAAAGATAAATTGGCACGCCAAAACCTCATAAGGTTCATAAAGATATATTCTTGCTTTGTTTGATAGTCAACTCCCACTTTTAGATGTTGTCATTGCTTAAGAAGTTTTCTTATGTTATGTGCATGTATGTGGTATACAATCACTTGGTATATTGACTCTGATGTGTTAATTTACTATGTGAACTAACTCTATTGATTACTTTAGTTAATTCTGTGCAATTGGTTGATATGCTTGTGCGTCACTGCTGTTTCTAGCTTCTTGTTTTGTTGTCACAGATTATTAGGCGATATCATATCGATCTCCAGCAACAGTAGAGCTATGATACCTTTTACATTTTTAGCTAGGGAAACTTAGAAAATCTATAATCTTTGATACCTGAACTGTGTTTTCTTAGTCTTCTTGTTTTTGGATGTGTTCACCAGTTTTTGTTCCTTGACAGAGTGAGTAGTAAGACGAGACAATTGTTTCTCCAGTTATTCAATAGCAAGATATTTGCAGTTATTCATTCGAAGACATCAAGACTATCTGGAATAGCTACTCGATCTCCTTGAATTCCCCCTTTTCCCTTCCCTCTTTACTGATGAAAGTATTAGAAGTTTCATTGTAATTATACAACTCTTAGTTTCCTCCTTGGTTAATTTGTCTAGAAATATTTGGTCAATGAATTGACTTAGCATCTTTAGACATATATAATATACTGTATAGTGTGGAGTATATTAAGTGATGCCAGAGACTGTACGAAAGGTGCTTCTAGGATGAAAATGATTTAGACATACCGAAGTAACTCCTTTAGTACTATGTGGATAATATGGAAAGAGAGATAGAGATGTTTGATGGAGTACAAAATTTGTTTATACACATTAGTGGAACATTTTTGTTCTTTCAATATTCTTGGAGTGTTTCTAATATTCTAGTTATCGTTGATGATCGGATGCTGCTATTCATAAAGAAACATGCTTTCTTGTAGGATTTTTTTTAAATATTTTTGTTCTTCAGATATTCATGGATTTCTTCCAATATTCAAGTTAGTGTTGATGCTATCAGTAAAGAAATATGCTTTCTTGTAGGATTTCTACCTTTTTCATACATCTTCTATGTTGGATTTTCCCACTAAATCAATAAAATTTAACACACAAAAAAATATTATGAGAAACTTACATTTATTTTTTTATTGTTCTGCAGGGATTGCCTTAACTTTGTCGAGACAAACCTCTCATGAACTCAGCTATCTAGTTTGCACGAACGACGCCCTGTTTGCCCCCTTTTTTGCGAACCTCAGAGATGGATGAAAACTTTGTCATCTTTTATAGTTAGTAGATAGCGTGTATGTAGTTTCTGCCCTGGCTGTTTTACAACGAGTCCAGAACCCAAATGTAAATTTTTTTGTCAAGTAGGACAGAAATAAGTGTAAAAAAATAAGAGTGACCATTCTATATATAGTGCTCTTTTAAAGAGCTATACTTTAGCGGAGTTTTGGCCGTTAAAGTATATCGCTCTTTAAAAGAGCGCTATACATATATAACGCTAATGTAACCGCGCTATACATGTTTGTGGGCCAACCAATAAGTCTCATGCGTTTAACTGACATAACAATAATTCAAACAGGTATAACGCCTTTTAAAAGAGCGATATACCTCAAAAAATTTCAGCCTCTCGAGCTAGGCATTGCCTTATTTAAAGGCGTTAGGATTTTACAAAAATCCATTCAATAAATATTCTAACTTCCGTTCAAACTNAGTGTCATGTTAAATTACCACTTACAATGGATTACGATAGATTGGTATCGTTGTTATGTAATAAAATGAGTGTGAGGAAACGTTCGGTGAACCTTAAAGTAACCGGAACATATTCGTATTCCGTCACTCCGCAAGGAGTTGCTTGTTACGTTGAGTTTAACATCGACGATGATGAAACTTTGAGGGATTTTTCGAGGACTCCGGATGAATACCGAAAATTTCTTGTAATAAAAATGTTGGAAATGTACGTCAAGGTTAAAGACGTTCCAAATAATGAGGTTGTGCATAGTAGGGATAACTCCCAGACATCGGGTGGTTATTATGGAGCAGTTTTTGCCGGACAGGTTCCGGATGAAAGAATTTGCCTTGATTTAAACTTATCACCACCGGCGAATGAGCAGCGAAGAAATAATTTCTCTCATGTTTTACATAATCCACAAGACGAGTGGTAAACTTCAATTTTCCTTTGTGTTATGATGTATATTTTTGTTGTATTGAATTTGTATTAACGCTCATATATTCCACAGGGGGTACCGGCCAGATATGAATTTTACAAGTCATCACCAAAAGGAAAATGTCCATCATGTAATGTCAACACATTACGACTTGTAAGTGAAGTGATACAGCTATATGGAAAGCATTTATTAATTTCAGTAGCTTATTATTTTGTTGTTTGTGCAGTGAAAACGAGCAAGTTGAACCACCTATCCTCACTCAATTGCCCGAAGATGACATATTAAATCGGGATCTGGCAGATCCACAGAGTGAGGAAGATAACAATGATTATGACAACAATGTCGATGATTCCGGAGAAGACACACCCTTCCCTCGTGAGGATGGTGATGAGGAGGAAGAGAATGAAGGACCTGCTTTGACGAGGGAGTATGCTCCACCCCCCGTTAGACCAAGAGCGTACGAGTCTGAAGTGTCGTTTCATTCAAGGAAGATTCCCTACCTTGATAATTTTCCAAGTATGCCGGATGTGGACGCCCTCACAAGGGATTTTGATGAAATTCGGACAACAATGTGGGATGATTCTAGACCAACAGTGCTGGCAAAGGGCATGTTTTTTCCTGATAAAGCGCGTCTAAGCAGGGTGGCGAAAAATGTACAAGGTAAAAGAGTGTCGTGAGATGACGGTATGGGATTCTACTCCGGAGATATACAATGTTGTTTGCCGCAGATGGTTTATGGGTTGTCACTGCCTCGTGGGGCACCCCCACCTCGAGGGGCAGCCCTGCCTCGTGAGGCACCCCCACCTCGAGGGGCACCCCTGCCTCGTCGGGCACCCCTACCTTGTGCGACACCCCTGACTCATTAGGTACTTCTCTGGCGCCATATAAGTAGGGTCGTGTCCCAACCGCTGGTCCTCTCGAGCTCGATGCAGTGTCCGGGAAGCCACCCCTGCAAGTTGTTGGCTGTAATCGTGCAAAGCAGCCGCTCTCTCGCCGGCATGATGCTTCATCTGCAGTCCCATTTTGTAGACTATATGTAGTCCAATAGCCTGCACAACGTATAAAATGTAAACTATAGATATTGCACTAAGTTATAATCGGCCGTAATCGTGCAAAACGGCCGCTCTCTCGCCGGCATGCTGCTGCATCTGCAGTCCCATTTGGTAGACTATATGTAGTCCAATAGCCTGCACAACGTATAAAATGTAAATTATAGATATTGCACTAAGTTACAGTTATATAATTAATAATAATAGAAAACATACCAAGGCCTCGTGCCCGCCCGGCGTATGGAACGTACCGACCGCCAGCTTGATGAATGGGATTCCCGACAAAAAGTCGGGTAACGCGGTGGTACCAGGGCATATAGAGCTGAATAGTCTCCGTCTGGATCTGTGAAGGGGGGGGGGGAGGCAGAATCGGGTCAACTTGCTGGTCCCAAGTATGGACCTGCGCCTCTAGCCATGCTACATATGCGTCGTCCAACCCTGGAACGATCATCCCGCTGATAATGTGTAGCCTCCCATGTAGGCCCCTAGGTATATACTGCGAACGGCCAAACTGTCGAAGTACCCGCTCCGTGGCATGATACTCCACAATATCGCACATCTGCGGGACGGAAGTGCTCCAAATCATTCAGGCGACCGAGAAATAATCGGGCAGGCCACCTATCAAGTCGTCATTGTATGGCGTCCAGATGAACTATCATATAACAACATAAAACGTGAGTATGCGCAACACATGTGAAGCTATACCAAGTAAGTTTTGGTACATATTTACCTGTGCGCCCTCTAGCATATCCAACACATCCCTGCAAAGGGGGAGATTATGCCGAGCATCGTAATCTCGTACATATCCACGCCGGAGAACCCATCCCCTAGCTAGAGGGAGAAACAGAGGTGGTACATCCGGAGGTAATGGTGGTAGAGGTGGCTGCAACTGCAGGAACCGCTCCCAGGCCCAAACCTAACATACAAAGTTGACGTAAAATTTATGATAAATTTTGAATAGATAGAATTGGAAGGAATGAACAGAGGTATTCGAATATGTTGTCACCTGTAGAAACGGAAAAAATCCACATACGTCACGCTGGGTGTCCATGCTCGCCCGACACAGATGCATGTACATGTAGGCGAGAACAACAACACCTCAGTTGTACTGGGGTAAATCATCTAGCAGCTGAAGATGATGAAGAAATCGCAAGCTGACTAGGTTCCCCGAAGTGTTCGGGAACAAGACCCCACCAAACAGAAGGAGCAACAACAATCTCGTATACCGGTGAATATGTAGATCATCTGTCTCGCCGGTGATGTCGGGGTGCAATATCTCCAAATGCTGTCTAATAGCTGTCAAACTCATGCGACTGGCCTCTGAGTATGCAGTCTCATCATGTGGCCTGAAGCCAGTGAACTGCTGCAGCATGTCCAAATACTGGCCTCGCGTCATCTCTCTCATGATCTGAGGCAATGCAACGGGCAGTCCATATAAAACCTCTACGTCCTGCAACATGATGGTGGCCTCGCCAATGGGAAGGTGGAAAGTGTGTGTCTCCGGTCGCCATCGCTCTATCAGTGCCGTGATCAAAGACCAGTCGAGCTGCAGCTATCCGATCTCAAAAATCATGTAGAAGCCCGTATCCCGCAGGCACTGGACTACACGGGGATGGAGAATCTGTCCTTCATAAAATCCCACAAGTCGTCCACTCTCCTAACGCGGAGAGTCTGGGCCAGTAGCTCTCTCTCCCATACGTAGGCGGACCTATGATCGCGCTGTAACACTAATAGCTCATCGGCGACAGGTCCAGGATGCATAGGCTGAACGTCAATGTCGTCTACTGTAAATTAAACAATATTAATTGTATGTTTGATCTGTAAATTAAATAATTATTTTTTATCATATTTAATTGGGTAGAATATATATCTATGGGTTTCAGGCTCGATATTTGAGGCCTAGTAGCACAAATCTATCATGATTTCTTGTATGTGTAAATTTTATTATTTCGTAATCTTGTATGTTTGATCTGTAAATTAAATAATTATTTTTTTATCATATTTAGTTGGACAGAGTATATACATATGGGTTCCAGGATCGATATTTGAGACCCAGTAGCACCAAGCTATCCTGAATTTTTATGTGTGTCAATTTTAATATTTTCATAATTTTGTATGTTTGTTTTGTAAATTAAATAATTAATTTTTATAAATTGGACAAAGTTTGTGTTTGATCTATCAGTATAAGAGATACTTAAACTACAGAGATTCTATGATAAAAGGCTCTACATTTTACTACACTAAAAGGGCACTAGTCTTTAAGCAAATAAATAATCTAAACTAGATAAAAAAACAAAATACATTTTAATCACAAACATTCACGAAAATGCATATAAAACAGTAAAAGAAATTTATTAACATTTTTATTAACAAAAAATAATGATTTCTCTATTTTTACATATTTTTTTAAAACACTAATATCTTAGTCCGGATAAAAATAACATACTAGTTAAAACGCAAAAAAAAAATATAAAATAACTAATAAGCATTATTATACGAGTTTCGACATAAACTAAATCGGAATACCTCGATTTATGTTTTTCGGAAAGTCGATGAATTGAAATTTTGAGCCCGAAATGAGGAAACCACAACAATAGAAGGCTTGGCTAGAATGTGAGACCTACTATCTTATCTTTTTTAGTGACGGGTGGGGTCCACTATCATTTTTTTGGATGAAATTTGGGGGGAGGGGGGACCGTTCTGTTTTTTAATAAAAATTGAGGAGAGGGACTGGTTCGAAATGTGGGGAAGAAGGGAAGGGGACCGTTTTTATCTATGTATAGCGCGGTATATAACAACGCTATACATATAGCACTTTTGTATACTGCGCTATGCATAGTTCTCTTATCAGCCCAGGCATAACGCGGTTTATAAGGGTGTTATATATGTATAACGCTATTTTAAAGAGCGTTATACATTAACGTCCAAAACGCTGTTAAAGTATAACGCTATTTAAAAGAGCGTTATATATATATATATATATGTCACTCTTATTTTTTTATACTTATTTTCATCCTACTTGGCAAAAAGAACCATATTTAGGTTCTGGACTCATTTTACAACCTTCTGATTTTTATACTGGAAGGTTCTAGTTCTGATTGTCTGACTAGTTGATCAGACTGTTCAACCAATTTCTATCGCTCATTAAACTCATCAATTAATACTTTGTTCGCAACAAATTTTCGTAATACGGAAAATAAACTGCAACAAAAATAATATGTAGAAAAAGAGATTTTATTGATAAATATTTGTGAATACAATTCTATGTACGCCTTGATTCTTCTCTCTAAAATTCTTCGTAATTCGAAGGCTTGAGAAGCGTCTTTCTCCAATGTAGGACGATGCAGACTTCCTTGTGATGTATTTTATCGCCACGATTCGTTGATCACTCTTTTGTTGAAGAACTATGCACTTGATGATTGATCTCTCTATTTGTGGATGCCTTCACCAATTGCGGAATATTCTTCTCCAACTCTGGATTCCCATAGAGCTATGTAACCCCTCTATTTATATTTGTAGAGGATGGACAGTCTAGTTAGATAGGAACTCTCTTGCTTGATTCTTGGCTCGTGTAAGATATCAAACTTATCTCACAAGCTATGTGATAAGCTTGCTTGTGATTGGCTAAGACATATCATTTTAGCCACTTGACAACTTGTGGTTGATTCTTGCTTTTTGACTTGGATTGCTACATCATTTAACACGTGGCGTCATCTTTTTGGCTTGTAGTTTGACTGGATATGCCATGTTACTTGATACATAGCATAAGTCTGGGATTTAAGATGAAATGGGTCTTGGGTTTGAAAATAATAAAATGGACTAACTTAATTTTTAAAGTCCAAATTAATTATTTATCCTAATTGAATTTAATCCAAATTTTGTATGGATCAGACCCAATAAATATTATATGTCTACAGATGCCCCTTACTTCAAGATTCGTCCTAACGTGACTTACCGAGACTTGAAGACGAGACTTGAAGTACCAGTAGACAATTATTTTTTTTTGACAGATGCCTTTTTTGAACTTAATTGCACATATCTCATTCGAAGTGAAGCACAGAAATATCAAAACTGAAATTTCATCCATTTAAAATATTTCAAAATAATCACTTGGGTAAACCTGCTTAATTAAGGAAGGAGATGCTTTTAATAGTTTCCTTCTCCGGTTAGAAGATCAATTCAAGATGTTCTTAAGGACAATAGACCAAACTAATACCATCTTTTACTTGAATTACTATTTTAATCCAATTCTTTTTGGAAAGAGTGACTAAGTCCTAACATTAAGCAAAGCCACATAACTCACCTACCTTAATTCGTGTTTGGACATTAATTGCAACCTACACATAACGAGTTCTCAATTTGTGTCTCACTAGCACACGAAATCTTCTTTCTTCAACTTCAGTCCAACTTGTCCACGGGATAATTAACTTCAATCCGATAATTCTCTTCTTTTCGGTTTAAAAAAGGAACTCTACGTGCGATCCTTATAAAAATAACATCAAGCCAACTAGTTTTCCATCACAACTGAATATCAAGTTCCTCTGTCTAACTGGGCCGAAGCACCAAAACTGATACTAAGCTTCTTCCATCTCCAATTGCTTTCACGAACTGCTTGCACTCGCCCTTTCTTTCATTCCTTTTTTTTTTGTTCTTATCTCCTTAATTCTTTGTTAAATTATGACTTGCTCTCTCTCCCTTTTTTTCTTTTCTTTTCTTATGCAGCAGATCATTCAATCTAAACAAGTAGAAAAGAGAACTAGAAGCAACCAAGTGCGCGCCATGCAATAATTTGGAGATGAAGTTGTGCTTCTTGTATTGCTTCTTTCTTTAGAATTAATCCATATTGAAGGAATCCACCAGCATGAGAAGCCAAATTTGCAAACTTTGAGCAATGGAGATCGTTATTCAAGACCAAGATTTTGCGCAAGTAAAGCTTCGTGTTATGGGCACCGATACCTGCCATGCTTAACTAGACTGTTGTGCTGCTTCCGATGTCCTTTTATGTCAAACTGAAGTGCTATGTTGTTGAATCGTCGTGCTATTGGCACCGTATCCATAGAAATTTCGTGTTGTTGGCATCAAGGATTTCCAAACTATTTTTCTTTTGCAGGCTTTTGCGAGAGTACAACGGTCTTTGATATCCCTAAGGAGATGCACGAGATGCCTATATGATTTGCAGCGAAACAATTCTCTCTTTGTTGCGACCTGGCGAGACAGACACATGAAGTGTCTTTTCAACCTCGGCGACGAAATCCCAACTCTTGGAGGCTCGCTGAGACCACATTTCATCATTGGCGAGTGCAACATATACCACATCACATCGTTGCAAGCTGGAGAGGAAGACAACTGGAGTAGGCCTGTCCAACTTCGTCAAGCAAGCACATGGCGCGTCTTTGCTGCTTTAACCTTGTGACATTTCATTCTCTCATTGAAAAAATCGTATCCCGACCTAGGAGTGTCCAAACTTCAATCTGCTTGGTTCTACAGAATCAAAACTTGCACCACAGTGACATATCCAAAATTTAGGGCCAAATTCCATCAGGACAAGTTGGAATGAACTTTCAAAGGCGATGCACAAGTCTATCATTTCGAATTCACAGCAGTGCATGCTGTCATTAGAAAGTACATATCTCAAACTAGGAACTTCCAAATTGTGAGCCGTCTGTGCCCCCAGAAAGACAAGTTCAAGATCTGCAAAACCTGAAAATATCGTGGCAGAAATCCTTTTAGATTGGTCGCAACATTGTTTTGAAGTTGCTCCTGATGTCTGCCTTGATGTGTTTCAGCTTTATGCACTCTCATTGAGAAATTCATATCTCGAGCTTCGGGTGTCGGAATCACGGGCCATCTGTACTGTTGGAAAGAAAATTCTGGAACTCACAATATCTGTAAATACCACGGAAAAAATCCTTTCAGAACGTCTGCCATAATAATTTGAAGTTGCAACAGACATCTGCCGCACTTGATTTCCAGATTTGCGCACTCTGGATAAAGAAAATTATATCTTGGGCTAGGAATCTCCAAATTGCGATCCGTTTGCGCCGTTAGAAAGTAAACTTATATAGCTGCATCTCATATGGATTTCATGGTAGAACCCCTTTTGTGTTAGAAACAGAAAATTCTGAAAATGCGACCTAGCTGCAGTAAACTTTCACATTCGTGTAGCTCCGGCAAAAAAAATCGTATCCTGAGCTAGGAGCCTCCAAATTGCAAATGGTTTGTGTTGTTGGAAATTAGACATCTAAATATACAACATATACAATGTTTGGAGCAGAACGTCTTCCAGATGGACCACAGTAGTTTTTCAAAATTAATCACATCGTCCGTTGAGCTCGCTTTCTAATTCTATGCTCTCTGAATTGTCCTATGAATGTTTTTTTTCTTGAAATTGACTCTACAGTCTTGCATGTAGTAACTTTAGGTATCATGCTTCACAAATCTTATCACTTCACACATTTCTTTTGCAGACTCGCAAAGAAGTTCAAAGTGGTTCAGATATCAGTCTGAGATGTCATTCAAGATTCAGAGCCACCCTTCACCAACTGTTACACTTGATTTGTTGACAGTATTGAAGTTCATCAATGGCGTCTCCCAAGGTGATTTAAGGTTTTTCAAGAGAGACGACTTTTCATATACGGGACCTTCAGCCAACACTTGCGCAAGAGAAGCAAACTATCATGCTCAAGGCCTAACAATAAGATACACAGTCAAGAGATCATCACAACTACTGAATGCGATACACGTACATTGAGGATAGTGTATTAAAATGTGAAGACGTCATATGGACTTGGAAGAAGCATTCGAGACGAGTCGGCAATAAAGCCTAGTTTACGATTATTTCCATGACTTAGGCTTTTGTATAGGAAAACAACTAATCCCTTTTGTCTCTACACTTTTAGATGTATCAATTTTGTAACATTAAAGCAATAAAATATCTTTTATACTTCAACGCTAATTGTCTTCTTTTCCTCATTTATATATGCCTCCACATTTGGATGAGTTAGATGATCCCATAAGCCAACCCTTTTTCTTGAACTCATGTGATTGAACATAGAATGAAAGTCTAAGCTTCCTACGTACCTCGGTGAAGAGAATCAAGTCATAACTTAGATCAGAGTGATGAGTTTTTTTTAATGTCCTAATTTTTTCCCAGGTCGCCTCTCGTGAGGTTTTCAACCTAGTAGAATTTTTTTTTGTCTTTACTTTTTCCTAGGCCGCCTTTTTCGAGGGTTTCTACCTAGCAGACTATTTGTTTTAGCTGTAAACAGTTTAGACTCATGCGAGCCAGTAGTGTAGCAACGTGCATTTTAGGCTCATGCATCAAGGAGCATCATGACTTGCAGTTTAGGCTCGTACGTCGAGGAGCGTCATGACTTGCAATTTAGGCTCGTATGTCGAGGAGCATAGCTGACTTTCATGGAAGTACTGCTTCAGAAATTTTGCATTGATTGGACCAACACTAAGACTATCCTTATCAAAGATTTTGTATACGCCATTTGAATAGGCTTCCTTCACAACATATGGCTCATTCCATTTTGAAGTAAACTTGTCGCCCATACATTTGTTGAGGATTATGGGTCTTCGAATAGCTAGGACCAAGTCTCCCACTTGAAATGATCGTGGCCGCACTTTCTTGTTGAAGGCTCTAGCTATTCGAGCTTGATAGCATTCCAATTTTTGTTGCACCTCCAATATGTTCTCATCCAGTGCCTCTAACTCTGCTAGGCGAAGTCGAGCATTCTCTTCAAACGTGAGTCCTTCTTGGATTGCGATCCGCAATGATGGAATTTTTTCTCCAATAGAAGGACTGCTTCTACGACATACACCAAAGAGTAAGGAGCTGTTTATGTAGCAGTTCTGAAGGTTGTCCGGTATGCCCACAAAGCTTCACCAATTTTCTCGTGCCAGTCTCGCTTGTGCTTTGCAATAACTTTCTTCAAAAGGTTGCTAAGCGTCTTGCTAAAAGCTTCAGCAAGGCCGTTGGTGGGTGCATTATACATTGAAGATTTATGTTGCTTGAAACCAAACTTCTCGCACAGACTCTTCACGAGCTTGTTTTCAAATGGCGTTCCATTATCAATGATTATGTATCTTGGTATACCGTACCTAAAAATTATATATGACTTGATAAAATCGACAACAATTTCCTTTTTCACCTCCTTGAGTGGAACAACTTCAGCCCAACTAGAGAAGTAATCTGCAACGGCCAATATGTATATTTGTCCCTTTGATGACTTTGGAAGAGGTCCAACAACGTCAAGTCCCCATGCATCAAAAGGCCATGAAGCTATAGTTGGATGAAGAGGCTCTGGAGATTGGTGGATGTAGGTTGCATGAAATAGACATGCTTGACATCTTTTGGCATGCTCTATGTAATCGTTCACCATTGTCGTCCAGTAGTAGCCCATCCTCTTGAGGCGAAAATGGAGCTTGGGACCAGATTGGTGTGCTCCACATGAACCAGAATGTGTTTCCTCCATCGCTTGGCGTGCTTCTTCTTTGTCAAGACATCGCAAGAATACTCCTTCAAAAGAGCGGCGAAACAATGTCCCTTTATAGAAGATGAATCGTGGTGCTCTTAGTTTGATGTCTGTTCTTTGTCGGGGATCCTCATGTAACTTTGCATGTTCAAGGTACTCGATCAGTGGTTTCCTCCAATCTTCTTCTTCAATCACTCGAACATATGTATGATGACTTTCGTTGATTTGAAGATCAAGAAGTCTAGGAATAACCCATCGATGACACACATATACCTTTGTTGACTCATTCTCTCCCAGTTCCATCGTCGTGGCCAAGTTAGACAAAGCATCAGCCTTGCGATTTTCTTCTCTCGGGATGTGGTTTAGGAACACCTGGTCGAATATTTCAAGTAAACCAGAAGCATATTGATGGTATGGCAATATATCTTCCTTCTTTACCTCGTAATTCCCCAACAGTTGGTTGATGATTAGCTTAGAGTCGTCGTAGATCTCCAACTGTAGAATCTTTTTGTCTAATGCCATTTCGAGACCGATGATCAAAGCTTGGTACTCCACGACATTGTTGGAGCATGTTTCACCTAAAACAAAAGAGAATGGCAAGACTTGTCTTTCTGGAGAGATCAATACAATACCTGCCCCCGCACCATTACGACGTTCAAATCCATCAAAAAACATTGTCCATGGTAGAAATTCTTTAATGAACAAAACGTCTTCATATAGAAACTCATCAGAAAGCTCCCATTCCGCTGGAAGAGGGTGATCAACTATAAAATTGGCTAGTGCTTGTCCTCTCACAGCCTTTTGAGGTGTGTATGTGATCTCATATTGGTTAAAAAATATGGACCATCTTGCTAGGCGTCCAAAAAGAACATGTCAATGTATCACGAACTTCAAGGGATCTGCTCGAGAGATGAGCTTGATGGGGTATGCTTCAAAATAATGCCTTAGCTTTTTTATCGCATAAAGTAACGCTAAGCATATTTTCTCAACAGGCATATAGTTCAAGTCAGCTCCTATTAGAGTTCGACTGAGGTTGTACAAGGCTTGTTCTTTTCCTTCCTCATTCTTTTGGTCAAGTAGTTCTCCAAGTGAACATTCTTATGCCGCGATGTAGAGTATCAATGGCTTCCCAAGCATTGGCGCCTAACACAAGTGCATTCAGCATGTATCTCTTGATGCTTTCAAAATCCTTTTGACATGACCGATCCCAATGAAAAGGGATATCCATCCTCAAAGATGATTGAAGGGTTGACTGTTGATACCCAATTTTTCCTCAAATTATTTTTAAAATTTGCATATATACCTTCAAAATCACTCATAATAACTGGTATTTTCCCGTAATTTTTCACATTTTTATTAAATTTTTTTCCAATTTATTCAGTATTTTTATATTCAATAATTATTCATAAATTGTATTATAAATAATTTCAAAATATTTCCCAGCTCAATATATCATTTTTAATCCTATTAGGATTTAATTATTTCACAAATTATCCAATTTGGCATTATTTGACCATAATTACAATAATTTTGCAACTATGGCCTAATTGTACATTTTATACCATTTAAATCAATAATTATTCATTTTATATTTCTGATATTAATTAATTACCTTAATTTCATTTATTTAGCATTAATTTAATTTTATATAATTTTAATAGCTATTTTTTATTAATTATTTATCTATTTTTAATGGATATTTAACTAATAGCCACTTTTAATTTCAATTCTAGACTAATTTTACCCGGGACCCTACCCAATTTAATCAGCCCAATTACCTAGCCCAGACCTAAAATGCTACCCGACCCAAGCACCTATTAATCTGAACCGTTGATTAATTCAAATCAACGGTCCAGATTCGACCTTACCAAATAAAGACCTAAAGACTACCCTCCCCCGTCTCATTTCCCCCCTCTCATTTTTCTCAGCCGTCTCTCTGATTTGTCTCCCTTCTCTCTAAGCTCTTCGTCTACTGGACCCTTGTCCTCCCTTCTCCGGCCACTTCCTCACCGGAAACCATGGAGGTCTCACCTCCTGCCAGCCCTATGGCTCCATCCTTTGCACTTGTGTCACTGTTTGAGGCTCTCAGGTGAACCAGAGGCGGTTCCACTCATCTCTCTGGTCTTATGCCATTTTTCCGGCCATCTATGGCTGGTCGAGTAAGATCTACCCTTTTCCGTCCAAAGACCGGTTATATCTCTGAGTTTTCTTCCTCTTTTCCAGGTTCTTTTTGGAAACCCTAGACTCTAAACCTTCCGACTCTTTAGATCTATAATAGATCTATGAATATTATGGGGTTTTACATGTTTTCTTCAAAGAAGTATCTCTGTTCTTAAACGATTTCTTCACTTTCAAAACTAGGGTTTCTTAACTCTTTTTCAAAAATGATTCTTCTCCTGATTTTAAGTATTTCTACTATGTTAGAACGATTCTCTTATGTTTTTCTTGCTATCTGACTTATTATGCTAAAAAGCCCTAAGTTTAGGCCGTCTCTGATAATGTGTTCGTTCAATCTTTATGTGTGCTTGTTTCTTATGAAACGATCTGTGGTTCTTGTGATTTTCATTATACCCTATCTGCCTTGTTAGGGTTTCATATTCTTGTATATGCTATGTTATCCCGCTTTGATATATACTATGCTCTAGTTTGAATCCCCGACTTTTTGTGATTCTTACTTTACCTAGGGTTTTCTGATTCTTTCTTAACATATGTTATTCCAGTATTATTTGATTAAAGCTTTATTAATTTTTTACTCTATGTCCTTTACTGATTTTGATTTCCCTCAAAACTGGGATATTTCCCTTTGAATGATATTGCTTTACTAATTTTCGAATTATTTCTTTACTTGTGTGATACTCTCCTTAATTGGTACTGGTTCTATAATTTTGAATCTCATTCGAAATTCTCTTGACTAATGTCCAGAATTAAACTGTACTCTGCCTATT
>ML311686.1:0-10519 GCA_005239505.1 Nicotiana paniculata | reverse complement strand
TACTCTCATTCCTATCCGAAACAACACACATTGAAGGTCTTTCACCATATGCTTGCTTGAATTTCTCAAAGAACCACTTCCAAGATACGTCGTTTTCCGAATCAACAACAGCATATGCCAAGGGCAATATTGTACCTACATTATTATTTAATAAAAAATTAACTGGCAGTTTTTGAAAATCTATATAAAAATATAAATACATAATTACTACTATATATCTACCAAATATCGATAATGTATCTACATGTTATACACTGACTATAAAATAACTACAAAATATCTACAATATATCTACATTTTATAGACTGCCTACAAAAAAATTACAAAATTTCTACACTTTTTACCTGCTGCATCCATGGTGCTTGCTGTCAGCATAATCCCCCTGTAGGCTGACTTTAAGAATGTCCCATCAACCACTACTACTTGCCTACAATGTTGTCAACCACTTATTGATGTACAAAGAACAACAAATGCATATAAAAAACATTCATCTGTTGTCTTCTTCAATTTAACAACTGAACCAAGATAAGTCTCCTCAAGAATATAAAAATATTTTGGCAATTTGCTGTAGGAGTCAGCAGGATGCCCTCTTAAAAACTGTAAAGCCTTTTCCTTTGCTCTCCATACTTGCATGTAGCTTAGGTTCACTCCGTGTTTGGATAACATGTAAATTTGTATGTCCTTTGGTGTGTAAACAGTCTTAGGATCACAATACTTTGGAATCACCATGCTACCAACTACAGCTGCAGTACGTTTGCGCTGTATGAATGTATCGTCCATTAAGGAGCATGTGTGTTGTCGGTTGAAACTCCTTATCTTGATCAATGCGGAATCATTAATTGACGTTGCCTTGAAGTGCCATTGACAGTTTTCACCAACGCATATAAGCCAATAGCTACAAAAAAAATACAATAATTAATACAGATTATAAATGTAGATGCAACAAAAGGAATGTTTTAACATAAAGTAACATAATCTACAATTTAACTATAATTTATCTACAATGTGTAAAAAACACATATCTTGAGTAAAATACTGCTTTTAATGATCTTTTCACAACTAATATCTCCATACCTTCTATGGCTAGATCTTTTAACTCTGAACTGGAACTTGTGCATCACAGAATAGTGCTTCATTGCAGCAGCTACAGTTTGCTTGTCTTGATACACCTGTCCTTCTTCAATAGCACTTTGCGTACCTTCTGTTATTATTTCACTTTGATATTCCTCTATAGCCGGAGAGGATGGCATATCAAGTAACTTTAGGGATCCAGACGAACCTGCATGAAAATAATGATAAACAGCGTCATTTATCATTTTGTAGAATCTTTGTAGATAATTTGTAGATATAGTGAAGATATTTTGTAGTCAACTTTTTTCCCCACATAGATTGTAGTTAAATTGTAGTGTAACTGTATCAATTTGTAGATACTTGTAAAAACAATACTTACATAATTAAACTGATTTGTAATTTATCTGAATAGCTTTTGTTCAAATTTTGTAGATGAAGACAAAATGTTGAAGCCAACATTTTTTAAACATAAATTGAAGCTTATTTTGTAGTATAAATGTAGTAAGTTTGTAGATAATCTCGCAAGCAATATTTCTTTATACTTCCTTTACTGGTTTGTAGTTTAATTATCTTCAAATGTAGTACTTTTGTAGATAATACAGTAAAAAATAAATTATATGCAATTTTAAACATAACACACCTGCACTGGTGTTATCGTTGGTGATAGTCAATTCCACAGTGAAATCTCGTACACTTATACATAACGGATATGATCCTAAGTTTTTATTCTCCTTTTTGGTCTCCATATATACACACGAACCCCCATATCATTCCGTATCTCCATTGGAGGACAATTGTCGTTCACAATGTATTTGATTTCTATAATTTTTTCCGAAATATCAATCAATAATTGCTCTGCAATTGTAGAAATCAACATACTGTAGCTTGCATTCTCATCTATCACAATGCCATCAACTTGAAAATCTCTAAATATGCCATAGTTATCCCAATTCCCATTCAACTGTAGCATGATAGGGATTTTCGACATGATTTCTGAATTGCGAAAAAAAAGATGAAGAACAGAATATCTATTGATTGGTTTCTACAGTTTGAGTTGATTTTGTTGAATATATTGTCGCCTATTTGATTTCTGGAATTTGCATTCTACATTTTGATTTCGCCTATTTGATTTATGCAATTTGAATTCTACAATTTGATTTCGCCTATTTGATATCTGGAATTTGAATTCTACAATTTGAGTTCTATATTGTCGTTTTTTTTTAATTGTAGTTTAAGAGAAAACTACGCAAATCCGTTTCAATTATGAATTTAATGTCGCGCCATTATAAGAAGATTCTTTTCAGATTTTAGGCGCGCTATTATAGGAAGATTCTGCCCTATTAAACAATAATTACCGTATGGTATATAAATTGTAGGAAAAATATGGACTGGACGGGTAATTTAAGAACATTGCACATTTTTGGTAATAAGGTTTCTTATATGGTATAGGAAGGAAAAAATTCCTAAATAAAATAAGTTCACATAAACTGAAACGGAGGGAGTACGCAGTATCATATTTCTTCTGTGTGAGAAAATTTGCAAAGAATAGCCAGTCTAAAATGTCGAAAATTTGAGTTTAGATTTATCTTTTGCGATTGGGAAAGCCAAAAAAAAGGTGAATGGCAATACGAAATACATATTATTGTCAGATATGTATGAAAGAAGAATGAGTTGACTATCAAGTTTATGTATGTAACAAACGACTAAATAAGTTAAATATCACCTTGCTTGTGGTATTTGTATATTAGGTCTCATTATAATTTTGTATTTAAGAAAATGATCTTTTTAGATCTTTTACGTGTAAAAGACAGATCTCTTATGTGTAAAAATAAATTTTTGTGTGTACAAAAAGAGGTAAAGTTATAAAACTAAAACCAAGTTCGTAAAGAGCCAAAAAACCATTCAGTAATCAACACTTGACATCACGGGATAGTTTAGAAATTAAAATATTTTTTAATATGAAAAGTAGAAGTTAGATATGTTTTAGGCAATATATGTACTTTTTAGCAATTAATGAAGAAAATTTTACTTCGTGTCTTTATATATAGTTTTTAGTAAGCCATTAATGTTAAAATATATCTAAATGACACTTAATGTAGAGAACTTTATACTATACAAGGACGACAAAAGACTTATATTGAGTGATAACCGATAAGTATGAAAGACTGATGACCTTTTTGATTAAGAGACCCTTTCATAAGTGAAGAAGAAACGACATTGGACTTGCTTAATTTTCAAAAGAATTAGGTCTTGCTGTTTGACCCAAAAATTTAGATCCGAGTTCAACTAATTAGATTTAAATAAAATAGAGTCAATTTTAAATAATGTTAATATTCAAAAGATAAATTAACTGATTTTATAATAAGATAATGTGTATTTTACCGAATGACAGTAAATGTGGACAACACTAGCATTATTCGATGACTAAAAAGGAGGAGGATAACATTAATTAGCAATAAATAGCAATGTATGATATTTAAATAAGTAAGAACATGTTAGTCACCCGAAAAGGGGTTAGATCTGTGGATATTCCTCTGATAATGATGAATGATATATGAGCGTTCGAATATTCAGGTTGTTTTAAGGGTGTTAATCGGACGGGCTGGACATGAGAAAAAATAGCCCGTCCGATTAGTGGGGCGGGCTGGTTAGTGGGCTGGGATTCCGGGCTGGTAGTGGGTTGGGAAAATTCCTGGTTTTGGTGGGCCCGTCTGGGTTCCGGCTTATCGGATCCGGACCAGTCCGGATTTTTTTTAGTGTATTATGTTTCCTTGTTAATGTAATTGTTACTTAAGTGTTTGCAAACTTTTAAATATAAAATAAGTGTTTTAAAGCATAAAATTAAACTTTTAAATTTTAAAGTTTAAAGTTTTAAATTTGAAATTTGAAATTTAAAATTTGAAAGTTGAAATTAAGTGGCTACATAATATATGTAAGGATCAAACTTCAAAGGCTTTCATTTCATATTTTCATTGCATAATAATACTTTAAATTAAGTTGTCTTATAAACTAATACATTAAACTTAAATAAGTCTAACAAATTCAAAATAATCCAAATTGCCTCAAATTATCTTAAACACAAATTCCCGGAAGACGCACAAGACAACCTTTGATATGCCTCCTTAAGGCAGCTGTGTCCTCCCACTTTCGATGAACATTAAAGACTCGACCACAGTTCTTGCACTCTAATTTGCGAACTTCTTCATTTTCTTCTACCACCTCAACGTGTTCCCAAATATGTGAGCACTCTAGAAGCACGTGGCATGATTTAACTTGAAACTAACAAAATGGTAACCACACTTTACTTGATAAGTATAATTTTGTAGTGGCTACCGTAAATAATTGATAAAACTTGAAATATTAATTAATTGAGAACTTGAAAGCAATAAGCAATTCAATAATCAAAAGGAAATTGAGAGAGAATTAGAATAGAAGAAGAGAGGAAGTTGTGAAGAAAATGAAGAAGAGGGAGGCTATTTATAATTATTAAAAGGCTAAGAATGTAATTTATCAATTATTAGGATATGTAGGGGCTATTTTAGTAAGGGGATAGGCCGAAATGACTAAAAGCATAAAAAATGTCCATTGCCCAACGATCATAATTTATAAAAAAAATACAACATAAACCGGACTGGACCGGGCTAACCGGGTTCCGGTGCACCGGTAGCCAAAAGATGTTCGTTCAAGCCCGGATCCCCTCCCAACCCTCACCCAACCCCTCCTACCCCCTAGAGTACTAGGCTAAATCGGGTTGAATCAGGCTATAATTGGGCTGGTCCGGCCCGATTAACAGGCTTACGTTGTTCTTGGATCAAGTGGAAAAGTTAGGCAAGAATCTTAGTAAAAAGGTATTTTTCGTGTGCTTGCAATAAAGCCAGATTCTCTATATAAAGTCAATGTATTTTCTTACGAATGAATATGTTCTCCTTCCTATCCTTCACATACCTAAAAACCCTAATAGTACAGGTAAATAGAATATCCACTAGAATATTCTCTTTGGATGTCTTATCCTAAAACTAGCTGTTATTCACTCTGTTTACGGTAAGTGCTCGACCTCGACTTTGATCTTTACTGGCTTTTCTACCTTGATCTTCAATAGCTTCATTGTCTCGGCCCTTCACTTCTAAAGAGACCATTTCGACCACGGGCAAACCTTTATCGAAGTCTCACCGGCGACACATGGCAGTCCACGAGTGCCTCCTTAATGCTAACACGGTTTGATCACGTCAAAGGTAATTTTTGACACATAAAATTATTCCCTCCGCTTAATGAGGTTGTTCTGGCAGGCGAGTTCAATGAGTGGATAATGTCGTTCATGGTCAAACTTATCAAATAGACTACATGAGTCGTGTGAGCATGTGATTTTTTACCCACCATATACTCCTACAAAATTCGATAAATAAATTAATTTCACAGATTTTTGTTGAATTTTAGTGTTAATTGTGAATTTATTTTGCATTACATATTCATAATTCATCCTTTAAAAGTATTTAAACTTGCAAAAATTAGGCGCATCATTATTATCAAGGAATTATAAAGTTATAGTTAACTAAATAATAGACGAATGATGCTTACTTGACATAATACAGTTTTAATAATTAATTATTAAAAAATTAATCATCTTTTATTCGATAAATCACGGATTTAATTAGGAATATAGAATTGGTCGTGTTATTCTTGATTAATCTGTAAATAAATAAGATTTAAATTAATTACTACATTTCTTGGATTAAATTAGATTTGAATTTAATTAATTTAATTGGTTTAGTTAATTCAAAGGGATTAAAATCGGACCTGGGCCAAAACTACCCAGGACCAAACCCCTTCTCTATACACAATACACTCCAGCCCAAACCCCTTAACTCCAGCCCAAACCCCTTACCCAACCTGTCCCCCGTAACAACCAAGCGACACCGTTTTTCCCCATCAAACCCCAGCCGTTGGATCACTTCGATCCAACGGTTCCGAACTCCACACCCCTAAACCTATATAACTGTTCCTAAACCCCCCTACCCTCATCTGCAAAAGTCTAACCCCCCCTTTCCCCTTCGTTTCTCTCTCTCTCTCTCTCTCTTTCCCCTCTAACAAACCCTAGCCGCCCTAGGATCCCACCGCCTTCCGACCACCAGAGCCTCACCCAATCGACCCTAAAATTTTACCAGACAATCCCCGCGACCTCCTTAATCCCATCCCATCGTCGGTTTCCCTAAATCACCGTTCAATCATGAGTTTTTTCAGATCTAAGAAGCTGTCAAAACCCTAATTTGTGCTAAGACAAATCCAAGCGGCTCTGTGACTCAAACTCACATGAATCGATGGCTCTTGACAAGAGCCGTCGATTCATGTGAGTAAATGTCACTTTTGGAAGTCGTCGTAGTCCGGCCTAACCCCGGCAAGTCACCGTAGTTCGTCTAAACCCCTCAAATGAGTATCCCCTTTTTCCTTGCTATCTGTTTCTTTCCTGATTATTACATGAAAACGCCTGATCTTTGTTGTATTATTACATCCCTGTTTATATTAGCTTCTTCTTTTTCTCCTTTTGTTCTGTCTCAGATGTCTCATGTTTGTTTACGTGCTTTTTTTTCTCTCTTGATTAATCCAAAATCCTGAATGTATTTCATGTTTAATTCGTTAGTAACTAACCTAGGGTTTTGTCACTGTTTCATATATATGCTTATTTCTTTTTCCTTGATCCATTTAATTAATTGATTCTTTCTATGTGCTTGATTAGGTAGCCGAATAATGTGGTTTAGATTTAAGATTCAAATGTGTCCATGACAGTCATATATTTGTTCTTGGTCGGATTCCCTTTGAATATCATGACTGATAAGCNTGGCCATTAATTCATTTGGTCAATTAGTTCGGTTTGATATGCATA
Source organism: Nicotiana paniculata (assembly GCA_005239505.1). Classification (NCBI taxonomy): domain Eukaryota; kingdom Viridiplantae; phylum Streptophyta; class Magnoliopsida; order Solanales; family Solanaceae; genus Nicotiana; species Nicotiana paniculata. The sequence goes on along the minus strand of ML311686.1, from coordinate 3,570 downwards.
TAGATTGTCTAGTGTTCTTGATAATAAGTTTTCCCTAATCTACTGTTTCGTTAATAAAACTTTGATCCTAATAGGTGAAATTACTCCGAGGTTTGGGTCATTTGAAAGTTAATCTCTAGTTTAATGCTAGGAAACTACAGTGATTAGTTGCCTAATAGCCTATTTGAGTAATTAGGCTGATATTTGTACCTATAAAGGTGACTAAATTCCTAGAATGCCTAAATTGATAGTTAATTAGTTAAGTCTAATTGAATTGAAATGAGCCACTTAACCTAGTCCTAAAGGATCAAACTAATTGGCCTAGATTATTTAACAACTTAAACCAGAGTTAATATATAGTTAACTAAGCTTCAGAATAATTGATTCACTTAGTCTCACATTTAAATGATTCCAACTTCTTCAATCTAGAAATTAACTTAGGTAGCTTCTTAAGTAATTAACTAAAAAAATAAAATCTGTTTAAAACAATTAGTTTGAGGTTAATGGACTAAAACAGATTCATTTAACCAAAGTTAAGAGAACTGAGTTGACTAACCTCCATTAAATTTAATTAAACTGTTGATTGAATGACTTAAACATAGTAAGTAGTATGAAAGCCAACTCTAGGCATTTAATCAACTAACCTTTAATTAATTAACTCAACCTTAGTTAAGAAGAACTAGTTGTCACCTAAAGGGACCTAATTAGTGTTAGTTAACTATAGTTAAATAATAACCCAAGCAAGTCTAACCCTGGTTACCTAATGGTAATTTCAGAGACTTCAAGGGGCATATTAGGTATTGTAGGTTAAGAAATCAGATTTTTAAGGGTAGAAAGGTCTTTTTCTAGGGCTGGAATGTTCTGAAAAGGGGCAGTTGTCCTAAAAGGATAAGGGTGACAACTATCCTGTGTACTATTTCAGTTCTTGAAATGCGAATATACCATAGGATATCCCATTCCCAAATATTCTATAAATAGACCCTTTCACTTTAGACTAAAGAGAGGGTCAGAGATTATTTTTGGGGGGAACACTCTGAGAATTCACTCGGCAACTTTTTTTTACTAAATACTGGAAAACAAAAATCAGAATAGTTCTTTATTCAAAATGTCCAAAACAAATCAGTAGAAAGGAACCTGTTATCTCAAGGACTCTTGAACATTTCTGGGGTTTTTTCTTAGTGGGGTGGCTTTCTTTGATCTGTTTCTGATTTCCTTTTCTGAAATCCCTCTGGTTCGGTTTGTGGAGCTGGGGTTTAATTCTTTGGGTTTCTGTTTGCTGCTGCTGAGCCTGTCTCCATCTTAGCTATTTTTATTGTCTGCCTGACCTTTATTTGGTCAGGATCTTTGTCATTTCTGCTTCAAAAAGAGGTATGTAACAATGAACTTGAATGAAATTGTTCTACTCAGAATTGTTTGTTAGTTGGATGCCAAATGCTTGATTCCTGTTATTTTTTTTATTTATGTCAAAGCTGAAACTTCTTATTTGTTCTTGGTCTACCAATCTGAAGTAACATTTAGTTGATAAGATGTTATGGAATCTGAACATATGTTGTAATAATCCTTAGAATTATTCTGTTTTCAGTTTAAGTTGGTTGAAAATGCATTGGGTATCATTGGATATCAGTTTTATGTCAGTCCATCAGTGGAATAATCTTCACTAAAGTGTAGAATCTGACCTTCTCTATGGTCAGGTTCTCTCTATAAGTGTGCAGAGAAAATATGCTTTCAATTGAGTCTCTTTGGTCAATAAAGAGATTCAACAAGCAAGCCTCTAGATAGTTTAGTCTCAGCACTGGGGTAGATGAATTTGACCCTCTATAATGGTCAAGTTCACCGCATATTAAGTGCTTAAAACAGTAGTTCATCACCCTTTAAAGGTATGAAATGAGCAATCAACAAAGGCTGTAAGATAGTAAATCTCAACCCTTCAAGTGGTTAGGTTCATTCTTTAAGAAATGCCTAAAAAATAAAAAATCACCGAAAAATTATGAGTTGAATAGGACCTTTATGGAGTTGAATCTGACCCCTTTCTATGGTCAGATTCAGTCCATAAAAGGCCAGAACCTACTCTGTCAAAATGATGTAAGAACATCATCAAGGTTGGGACAAACCCCTTTATGGTATGACTCATCCTACGAATGCTTGAAAGTCTATTGTTACCACTGTCCAGATAGGAATTTTTTGGACTTATAGTTTAAAATGCTCTTATTTGTGTTCTCTTGGTCATTAAAGAGACTTAGTGAGTCAGTGTCCATGGGAGATCTAAATTTAGGTTAATGTTGGCAGTATGGGATTAAAAGTCTCATCCATTCATGGTCAGATTCGTCCTATTATAATGCATAAACAGTTATAGAGTAGTTAGATTATCATTACAAAAGTATTAAGACAGGAATCTGAACCAAATAAATGGTCAGAATCATGCCTTAAGAAATGCCTCAGAGTAGTTAAGTCATTGTGTGAATTCAGGCCATAATATGTTGAATGATTAAAGGGCTGATGGGTTTGCATCCTCGAAGCTGAACCTGACCTCTTTATGGTCAGATTTATTCCAAGAAAAGTGCACCAAAGTAGGTTATGTCCTTTAGAATTGACACTATTGTATGATTACGATTCAACCTAACCCAATAATGGTCATGTTGCCTTAGAACATGCCTAGAATGTGTTTGTTTAAGTTAGTCGTCTGGTGACTAAGAAAATAGACATAAAATATATATTTCAAAGCCTCTGAAGGCCGGCTTTCACAGGAGCAATTTTTTTTTTCATTTTTATTATTTACTGTTTTCATTTTAGGAAATTTTATTTCATAGTGAAATGATATTGTAATAATATAATCTTTTTTTATTTTTGCATTTTTAGTTGTAAATATGGACTGGATACTGTAAATTATTATTTCAGTTTTTTCTACATTTCCTTGCCAAATCCAGAATTGGGCCAGCTTGATGAAACAGCCCATTAAGGCTTTAATCAAGTTTAACTCCTTAGGTTATCAGGCCATAAGGGAGTAAACATGCCCAAGGACTAGAGTTATATGCTTTAAGAAGTAGTATGGTGAGAGTAGACGTTCAATTAAAAGCATGAATTTACATCGGAATTAGCCTATATGAAAATCTCCCTGTAAATATCTGCTAGAATTTTGGAATCATGTTATTCCAGATTCTGTAACATTCAATATGAATAGAAATTGGTGATCCAAAACATTTTAACTTATCTCACATTCTTTAAATTTTTCGAAATAGATGTATGAATGTTTGTCCCTTAAAAATACATAGAATCCCGATTTTAGATCTGTGTTTAAGCTGTCTAAAAATGGACAAAAACTGCTAAGCGTGAACTGATAAAACTGTTTGTGCCATGCTATTCTTTCAAGATTGCAAAGTCCTCATAAAGAACAATAGTTTGTTCTAACTTACCAATTCAAGGCCGAAATAGTAAATAAGGTGTTTTTATGCTTATAGGTGTATGCATGAATGAATATTTATTTTGACTGCCATGTTTCTTATTGTTCACCAAACTAGAAAGTAAAGACCTTTAATACTTCACTAAATTTCTTAAACTAGTGGCCTTCCTACAAACTAGCCACAATTAGGATTG
>ML311684.1:0-114987 GCA_005239505.1 Nicotiana paniculata | reverse complement strand
AATAATAATAATAATAATAATAATAATAGTAATAATAATAGTAATAATAATAATAATAATAATTGACAATAATCATAATAATAATAATAATAATAATAATAATAATTGACAATTTCTTTAGAATATAGTTTGTATTCTATTGTTCCCTCTTGATTGCTTCAAGTTTGTTTTTATACGAATTTGACTCTTAATGCTATTATAACCAATTTTTCCATATGCTAATGCTACTCCTATCAAAACAAATTTATGTATCATATTCGATTTGTCAATTTGAAAATAATTTTACTTATATATGAATAAGAAAAATAACTAAATTAATTCTTGCTAAATAGTTAATTCGAAAGCTTAAATATTAGGAAATTAATTAGATTACCATTACTAAATATTAGAAAAATAATCAAATGACTATTTTGTCCAGTGTGAACTCTAGTTTGAGAGGGTAAAAAAGTCGAACCATATTTCGCTAAGGGCTTCGTGCAAATAAAAGTATTAATGAGCCACATTTGATTTTTAAAAAGTCTAGAAGATAATTTGATAAGAACTTTTAACTTACATAAATAAAATCAGAAAAAAACAAAGAGAAAAAGAAAAGAATACAAAAATATAAAAGCATAACGTAACGAATATTCCAAATATATATGAATGCTTGTTGATGCAAAAAAATTGGAAAGAAATAATTTTTAGTACAAAGATTTACGATTTTATCAAATAATTACGATTATTACGTCAAAATAATAAATATCAAAAGGCAGATATTTGTTTAATTAAAATTTACTCCTTTTTAAAATCCCTACATATTATTAGTTTTCACCTAATTCAAACAAGGAAATATTTAATTAAACTTTTAGTTGATATCAAAGTCCTTAATATTAGAAAATTAATTAGATTACTATTACTAAATATTAGAAAAATAGTCAAATGACTATTTTGTCCATTGAGAACTGTAGTTTAAGAGGGTAAAAAAGACGAACGACATTTCGCTAAGGACCTTCGTGCTTTTAATATGGTGTGATTTTTTCATATATTTATTTTTATATATTTTCACACATTTTAATGAAAATCCTGACCTCACTGTTGTAAGTGTGTAAATCTAGTAAAATTTCAGTAAATAGTAAATTTTTACCCATTATTCTAAGGATACAATAAGGTTAAAGTAAAGTTTAACTTATCAAGTTTAAATTTTGCATCTTCTTCAATCATTCCTACCTTGTGCAAATTCAAATTTTAGCAATGTTTATTGGCCTGCATGTCCCCAAATAGGGTTTAGGAATACCCCCACTGTCGCTTTTAAACTATAGGCATGTGCTTCTTTTGGTCGTTTTGATCTAAGCCTAAAATAGTATTATCACTATTTCAGTTTATGTCAATTTATTTCTTTTTTGGACCGTTTCAAGAACAATAATCGTTTCTAAATTTAAAAATAATTTAGCTTAAATTTTCAATTCTATCCTTAATGAGAAATTTTTTTAACCACACAAATAGTGTGAACCTCTTTTTGACTCGTTTAGGACCACAAATTCCAATAGTCTTCATTTTTTCTTAAACTTTGTGTCTAGTCAAACAAGCTCACATAAATTGAAACGGACGGAGTACCTGCAAATGTTAAGTATTGTCCCCTAAAAAATTATAGGTATCCCACGGAGCCAGTAGCGGAGCCACTTTATTCCAAAGAGTGTCAACTGGCTGGAAAATCGTACTTTGTTGTCATGTGATCAGGAGGTCACGGATTTAAGCCGTGAAAATAATCTCTTGCAGAAATGTAGGGTAAGGCTGCGTACAATAGACCGTTGTGGTCAGACCCTTCTCCGGGCCCCGCGCATAGAGGAAGCTTAGTACACTAGGCTTTCCTTTATATGTTATTATATGTTGACTTCCCTTGATTTCTTTGTATATTTAGTTCTTTATTTTTTTTACACCCTTTAATAAAATCTTAGCTCTGTCACTATGTGAAATGATATGAATGTGTCCAAATTGACCCGAACACAACTATTATTATGACAAAAAGGTATGTATACTCCTATTTGCGGATTTTCAAATTAGGCATCGGTTTTTAGGTGTCTGCATATTGATAAACATTATTAAATTTCGTTTAGTAAAAGTAGGTACAAGGCCTCACAAACCTTGAAACATAGACCAGTGCACGACTTTCCTTTTTCAGTTAATGATCATTTAGGTGGTCCATATGGCATTGAGAAAGCAAGGCACTCAATTACTTAAATGAAAATTAATATTTACTTATTATTGTTATGTTATTCAATCTGTATTGTTGTAATAAATAATTAAAGTATTAAATTTTCTGAAATATAAACAAAAACAGAAAGTTAGTAATACTAGTTTAACGAAATAAATTTTGAAAAAATAGTATAGAAATAAATCGAGCTCACTGAATGCTCAGTGTGTCCTTAAGGAAATTATTCCCCTCAAGCACCCGAGGTATTGGAATATTATCCTACCAGGATAGAACGATTTACTCCCCAGTGTATTGGTACCAAAAACTTCGGTGAACTTCGAACCACTCAATGGTCGTAAAACACATTGGAAAATATTGTACAGAAGAAGAAGATAATCAGAAAATTTAGTAAGTAAAAATTATGGGATTAAAGGCATATTTATAGACCATTTGACATTATTTCTGAAAAGGTTGCAACCTTTCAGAACAGTCATAGCTGTTGGAACAGGTGAAAAAATTACGGGAAACAACAAACGGATTTAAAATCACCCGGGAAAGAAAACGGACCGGATCGGACCGAGTCGCCGGTCATGGGTTATTCAGGATTGAATTTTTCGTAAAGATTAATCAATCAATCGATCTTAAGCCGAAGTCGAAGCCGAGCGAGCGACGGCGTGAGGTTTGCCTTCTTCTTAACTCTTTAAGAGCTAGAAGAAGAACAACTCTTTAAGAGTTAGAAGAAGAACAATTGTATATATATACCCATCAAAAGTCTTTTCTTCCTCCAATATGGGACAATGTCCCTTTGTCAAGGAAGGAAACTCAAATATTTCATTTTTCATTCACCCTCTTTAGGCTACACCAACTTAAAATTAAGCTATACCAAGCTTAAAAGCCCAACAATCTCCCACATGAGTGGGGAATGGCTATAAAATAAGGAAATGCACGGACGCGTGTGTGTTTTACACGCAAGAATTAATTGCATCTGGATAAGTAGGTTTCTCTTTGAACTTTCCGTAGTGAACTTATATCGGATATACTCGGTCAATCGGTAGATTTGATATCTTTGAACCGTCGAGCTTTGTTGTATATCTAGACAACATAACCCACACAATCAATCCTTAACCATCTATGGTTCTCACGGTTGTGTTTGTTTAGTCATGAACACCGCCTGATTTCATGAGTGCTTAGAGAATTGACCTTTACTTTCATTCACCTTGAAGCGGCTTCCACTTCACACTCACTAGGTGATTCCTAAACGTGTAATCCTATAGACACACTATCTGGTCATATCCTGCCAGACTTAGCAAATCATTAAAAAACTTTAAGCTTTATTGACTCATCAAAAAGCCTTAATGCTCTACCTCGATTTTGAACATTGTCTTCATCATGATAATGGGTTGAGTTATTTGAATATGTTGAACCGTCATTCATAACTTTGTTTAATCTCTTTGAACCTAGTTTTTGGGGTCTCTAATCTGCTAGGTGGATTTACCACCATGATGACTTGTCCTAGGTCTTAACCTCATTCCTTTTGATAATCTTTCAACTGCCTTTCTAGATAGGCCTTTTGTAAGTGGATCTGACACGTTATCTCTTGACTTTACGTAGTCAATTGTGATAACACCACTAGAGATTCATTGTCTAATGGTATTGTATCTCTGTCGTATATTAAGAGATTTTTCGTTATACATAACCCTCCATGCCCTGCCTATTGCCGCTTGACTATCACAATGTATACAAATAGGTGCCAAAGGTTTGGGCCAAAATGGAATATCTTCCAAGAAATTTCGGAGCCATTCACCTTCTTCACCGGCCTTATCTAAAGCTATAAATTCAAATTTCATTGTAGAACGCGCGATGCACATTTGTTCGGATGATTTTCAAGACACTGCTCCACCCCCAATTGTGAAAACATATCCACTCGTGGATAACTTCAGATAATCCGGTGATCCAATTTGCATCACTATATCCCTCGATCACGGAGGGATATTTGTTATAATGCAAAGCATAATTTTGGGAATGTTTCAGATACCCCAAAACTCGTTTCATTGCCATCCAATGTATTTGATTGAGATTACTTATAAACCGACTCAGTTTTCTAATAGCACATACTATATCTGGTCGCGTACAATTCATGATATACATCAAACTTTCCAATACTCTTGCATAATCTAGTTGTGAGTCACTTTCACCTTCATTATTTTGAAGTGCATAAATTACGTCAATTGGAGTCTTGGAAATTTTGAATTCCAAATACTTGAACTTGTCAAGTACCTTTTCAATGTAGTGAGATTGTGATAATGCTAGACCTTGTGGAGTCTTGTGAATTCTGATTCCTAATATAACATCAGCAACTCCTAAGTCTTTCATGTTGAATTTGCTAGCCAACATGCGCTTAGTAGTGTTTATATCTGCCATACTTTTGCTCATTATCAACATATAAACAAACAATGACTTCATGACCTAGAGTATTTTTAATGTAAACACATTTGTTACACTCGTTGATTTTAAACCCACTTGCCAACATTGTTTAGTCAAATTTGGCGTGCCATTATTTGGGTGCTTGTTTAAGTCCATAAAGAGACTTAACAAGTTTGCACACTTTCTTTTCTTTACCAGGAACCACAAAACCCTTAGGTTGTTCCATCTAAATCTCTTCCTCCAATTCTTCATTTAAGAAAGTTTTTTAACATCCATTTGATGGATTTCAAGACCATACACAGCCACTAGTGCCACTAACACCCTAATAGATGTTATCCTCGTTACTAGCGAGTAAGTGTCAAAGTAATCAAGGCCTTCCTTTTGTCTATAACCTTTGACAACAAGTCTTGCCTTATATTTTTCAATAGTGCCATCAGCTTTCATTTTCCGTCTAAAGATCCATTTCAAACCTAAAGGCTTATTTTCCGGAGGAAGATCAATCAATTCCCATGTATGGTTATCCAAAATTGATTGAATCTCACTATTAACTGCCTCTTTCAAAAATATTGAATCAGAAGACGACATAACTGCTTTAAAAGTTTGAGGCTCGTTTTCAAGCAAGAATGTCACAAAAATCTGGTCCAAAGGAAGTATATGTTCTTTGACGTTTGCCACGCCTTGGATCTTCTACATTTGGAGTATTTTCCTTTGGTTTTTCCCGAGTTCGTTTAGGTCTTTCATTTAACGACTCGCATTCAGTTTATACAGATAGATGCTTTCAAAGAATTCAGCATTATCTGATTCCATTACCGTATTAACATGAATTTCGGGATTATCGGATTTATGAACCAAAAACTGACATGCTTTACTGTTTGTAGTATATCCAATGAAAATGCAATGTACAGTTTTTGGTCTGATTTTAACCTTTTTAGGTAAAGGAACTTGTAGCTTTGCTAGACACCCCCACACTTTGAAATATTTCAAGTTGGGTTTTCTTCCTTTCTATTTTTCATATGGAATATATTGCGTTTTAACATGGGGTACTCTGTTGAGTATGCGGTTATCTATAAGGATAGCTTCCCTCCACAAACTATGCGGTAATTCGGAACTTATTAATAAAGAATTCATCATTTTCTTTAATGTCCGATTTTTCCTTTCTGCAATTCCGTTGGATTGAGGTGTGTAAGGTGCAGTAGTTTGATGGATAGATCCATATTCCGAATATATTTCTGCAAACGGAGATTCATATTCCCCACTCCTATCACTAATAATCATTTTGATCTTTTTATTCAATTGATTCTCCACTTAATTCTTGTATTGCTTAAATGCTTCAATTGTTTCATTCTTACTATTAAGCAAATAAACATAATAATATCGAGTGCAATCGTCAATAAAAGTAATAAAATACTTTTTCGCACATCGAGAGGGTGTCTACTTCATATCACAAATGTCGGTATGAATTAAGTCTAAATGATTTGAATTCCTTTCAACAAACCTATAAGTATGTTTTACAAACTTAGATTCAACACATATTTGACATTTTGATTTATTACACTCGAATTTAGCCAATACTTCTAAATTAATTAACTTCCGCAAGGTTTTATAATTGACATGTCCTAAACGAATATGCCATAAATTATTTGACTCCAATAAATAAGAAGAAGCTGGAATTTTATTAATACTGTCAACAACTATTACATTGAGTTTGGAAAGACCCTCTGTGAGGTAGCCTTTTCCAACATACATTTCATTCTTGCTTACAACAACCTTATCAGAAATAAATACACATTTGAATTCATTCTTCACAAGTAAAGAAGTAGAAATTAAATTCTTCCTAATACTAGGAACATGAAGAACGCTGTTGAGCATTAACACCTTGCCGAAATTCATCTTGAGGAATATCTTCCCATAACCTTCAATCTTAGTAGTTGCATTATTTTCCATGGAAAGCTCTTCTTCGGGACCAACAATAGAGTAAGTAGTAAATGCTTTTTTAACAACACAAACTTATCGAGTGGCTCCAGAGTCAATCCACCACTACTTCAGATTTTCAACTAGGTTGCATTCCGAAAGCATTGCACAAAGATAATTAATGTCATCATTCTTCTCCACTATGTTGGCATGTCCTTCTTATTATCCTTTTTCGGGAGACGACAATCAGGGGCTTTGTGACCAACTTTTCCACAATTGTAGCAGTTGCCCTTAAATTTCTTTTTGTTCTGCTCCTTAGTCTGTCCAGAAGACCTCTTCTTCTTCTTCTTACTTTTTAGAGTAGTCTCCTCAATGATATTAGCTCCCATGATCGTTGAATTTTCACGAGACTTCTTCTCGGCTGTTTTGTTGTCTTCCTCAAATTTTGAGACGTATCACAAGATCTTCCAACTTCATTTCTTTGCGCTTGTGCTTAAGATAGTTCTTGAAATCTCTCCATGAATGAGGCAATTATTCAATCATTGCATCCACCTGAAATTCTTCATTCACGACCATACCTTCCGCAATAAGGTCATGAAAAATAAGTTGAAGCTCCTGAACTTGGGTTCCAATAGTTTTGTTGTCTATCATTTTATAGTCTAGAAACTTGGCAACCACGAACTTATTCAAACATGCATCTTCAGTCTTGTACTTATTCTCAAGTGCATCCCATAATTCTTTCGAAGTATTCATCACACTGTACACATTGTACAAGTCATCCTCTAAAGCGCTTAAGATATAGTCTTTGTAAAGAAAATCTGTTTATTTCCATGCCTCAACAATCATGAATTTCTCGTTGTCCGGCATGTCCGCAGCAGGCACTAGAGGTTCTTCATTAGTGAATTTCTGCATACCAAGTGTGGTAAGCCAGAAGAACACCCTTTGCTGCCATCCTTTGAAGTTGGCTCCAGAAAATTTCCCCGATTTCTCAGCCGGTGGAACAGCAGTGCGGCTTGACGAGGCTATCGTCATTGTAGCAACAGTAGCAGAAGGATTTCTGTTATCAATTGCCATTTCTCACTGTCAACAACAAAAGAGTTCAATTAATGGCAAAATCATAACAGTAAACAATATTGTAATTAACAATAAACAGTATGTATGATAAATAAAAATTGAAGTTTTTATATACTGTTTCACATAAAATGATGAAATTTTTATGTTCTTCAAATCGTTTTCTGAATTTCAATACTCTTATGAAGTTTTTATATCTTCAAATCAGAATAGTAAAATTCAGAAGGAGTAGAAAATCACACAGGTTTTAATCTCCACAAACAGAATACAGAATATAATAAAGATAATTTCCTTAAGATTGTTATTCAATCTGTATTGTTGTATTAAACAATTAAACCATTAAACTTTCTGAAATATAAACAGAAAGTTAGTACCACCAATTTAACGAAATAAATTCTGAAAAACAGTATAGAAATAAATCGAGCCCACTGAATGCACAGTGTGTCCTTAAGAAAATTATTCCCCTCAAGTACCCGAGGTGTTGGAATATTATCCTCCAAGGATAGAACGATTTACTCACAAGCTTATTGGTACCAAAAGCTCATGTGAACTTCGAACCACTCAATGGTCGTAAAATACACTGGAAAATGTTGTGCAGAAGAAGAAGATAATCAGAAAATTTAGTAAGTAAAAATTCTGGGATTCAAGGCATATTTATAGACCATTTGGCATTATTTCTGAAAAGGTTTGCAATCTTTCAGAACAGTCATAGATCTTGGAACAGGTGGAAAAATTACGGGAAACAACAAACGGATTTAAAATAATTCAGGAAAGAAAATGGACCGGACTAGGCCATGTCGCAGGTTATTCCGGATTGAATTTTTCGTAAAGATTAATCAATCAATCGATCTTTTGACCAAATCCGAAGCCGAAGCCGAGCGAGCGAGCGAGCAAGCGACGACGGCGACGTGATGCTTGCCTTCTTCTTAACTCTTTAAGAGCTAGAAGAAGAGCAATTGTATATACACCCATCAAAAGTCTGTTATTCCTCCAATATGGGACAATGTCCATTTGTCAAGGAGGGAAATTCAATTATTTTATTTTCTCTCCATTTCCAGTTCACCCTCTTTAAGCTACAACAAACTTAAAATTAAGCTATACCAAGCTTAAAAGAAAAATATGTTATTATATAGTGTTATTTTTATTGTTATTAGGAGTATTAGTATTGTAGTAATTGTAGTTGATATTATTATTTAATTTATAATAATTCTTTACTTGAATAAGTAGCAAAACATGGAAGAATAACGAAGCAGAAGGCATCGGTCCGTATAACCTATAAAAAGGAGATGGTTGAATTATTTTTCACTTCTTTTTTGTTAACTAAGGATTTTGAGTACAGGCCATGAGTATGAAATCGCTTTTGTTAAAAAGGACTTTAACCCTTAATGTAAGATTTTCTGGTGTCACTGATTTAATCGAACATAAATATAAATATCGAACACTAAGTGAAAACATGCTTTGCTACCTTTGTTTATTGGTAACAAATCATGGAAAATTCTTTACATAAACTTTTATCACCTTGTTTTAAGCAAAACAGATAAACAATTTGTTTGTCTTTTTTTCTTGGTAGGAAAGATTCGCTATTTTCCCCAAAGATATTATTAAATTTTGTAAAAAATTCACATAAATTAAAACGGAGAAAGTACCTGCAAATGCTAAATATCGTCCCCTAAAAAATTATAGGTATCCCATGGAACCAGTAGTGGAGCCACTTTATTCCAAAGAGTGTCAACTAATCGGAAAATCATACTTTGTTGTCATGTGACCAGGAGATCACGGTTTCAAGCCGTGAAAATAACCTCTTGCAGAAATATAAGGTAAGGTTGCGTACAATAGACCATTGTAGTCCGACCCTTCTCCGGACTTCGTGCATAGAAGGAGCTTAGTACAATAGGCTTTCCTTGATTTCTTTGTATATTTACTTCTTTATTTTTTTAAAATCCTCTAATAAAATTTTAGCTCTGTCACTGTATGAAATGATATGAATATGCTTAAATTGACCCGAACACAACCATTATTATGACAAAAAAGTATGTATACTTCTATTTACGGATTTTCAAATTAGGCATTGGTTTTTAGGTGTCTGCACATTGATAAACATTATTAAACTTGGTTTAGTAAAAGTAGGTACAAGGCCTCACAACCCTAGAAACATAGACCAGTGGACGACTTTCTTTTTTCAGTTAATGATCATTTAGGTGGTCCATATGGCATTGAGAAAGCAAGGCACTCAATTACTTAAATGAAAATTAATATTTACTTATTATTGTTATTATATAGTGTTATTTTTTTTGTTATTAGGAGTATTAGTATTGTAGTAATTGTAGTTGATATTATTGTTTAATTTTTAATAATTCTTTACTTGAATAAGTAGCAAAACATGGAAGAAGAACCGCGCAGAAGGCATGAGTATGGAGTCTCTTTAGTTAGAAAGACTTTAACCCTTAATATGGAATTTTTTTGTGTCACTACATATTTAATCGGACGTAAATAAAAATATCGAAACTAAGTGAAAACCAAAGAAAGATTATTCTCCCACTATATTAAATGTGGGATGGAAAAATCTTTACATAAACTTTTATCACCTTCTTTTAAGCAAAATAGATAAACAAGTTTGTTTTTCTTTTTTTCTTGGTAGGAAAGATTCGCTATTTTTCCAAAGATATTATGAAAATATTATTAAATTTCGTGGAAGTTAACATCAAATTGAGAGATCGAAATAAAAAGATAAATGCCTAGTAATTAATAAAGGAGGTATATGAAGATAAGTTGATCAAGTTAAAGGTTGTGAACATTATAATATACAAACATTAAAGGTGCAAAGTTAAAATGTAAAACCCTCCGAGAAAAAAAAAAAAAAAAAACTCCTTGAGAATGCGAATAAAATACAGAAACTGCTCGGACTTACTAGAGCGGAGCTTGAGTATTATGTATAGGTTGGTATTTGTATCGGGGCTCCGACTAATCCGATTTCATGATGTTTACAACTTGTTTGGATGGTTGTTACATATTATTTTATAACGTATTGTATTGTATTGTATTGTATCGTTTGATGAATATAATGTTTGGATAGATTGTGTCGTTTGCCGTTGTTTCATGATGTCACACACCAGTAATATGAAGAATAAACTTGCATATTATAAAAAAATATTATGATATAGGGTAAAATTATTATATAAAAGGTAGGATAAATGATAAAATAAAATTATTTAACAATAATTAAGGGTGATATTGAGAGAAAAAGATAAGATAACGGCGCGACCATACCAAATCGGTCGTTACATAAAATGGCACATTTCGTCGTTACGTAATGACAGAATTAACGATACGATACCATAAAATTTAAGTAACAATCAAAATAAATATCGTATTTAAATTAACAGTACAATGTGATACAACATGTAACAACCATCCAAACAAGTTGTTAAAGGCTAATAAAAAGAAGAAGAAAAACACTCCATATTATGAATTTTAACTAGAATCCAGGACTTCTAGTTAAAGGTGGAGATCGAAAACCTATCCATCCTATTGCTTTTTACTCTGTTTGTTTCGGAAAGAATGACACTAAAATATCTGGACATGCATATAGAAAGCAGCAGAAGCAATTTTAACTATTCATTTTAATTTCGACTCAAACTGTATATATATTAGTGAATTTTTATATTTAAAAATGTATTTATACTAAATCGAGATGCATTATCACAAACAAGTGGTAATTGCAATACTATTTCTTAACCGTTGACTTGACATTCAGATTTAGTCTTTGAGGGAGTCGAATTGTTCTTTGTTTGACTATGCTTTTTCTAAGAATTTCTTAAAAAGATTTTTTAACAACAACTATTATACTTATGTATTATATATAATACTGACATATAATACTATTTTCTAAAATTAAAATCAACTAGGGAGTGAAGACCCTATGTTGAAAAAGAGACTAACACATTAGGTTCAAACACGTAAAAGATCAGATAATAAACAAAAGACAAGTATAACAGTTATTTTAAACTCGAATTCTGAACCCTGAACCAGAGATTCTGGGTTCGATCCCCAACATAGTCGCCAGAACTGTCATACCTCCTTTTTCTGAGTGATATGAGAATTTTTTCAATTAAAATGACATTACTCGAAATGAGATTATTTATTTAATATTTATAGTCTCCAGAGTTGTCACACCTCCTTGTCTCAAATTATCTGTTGTGGTTTCTAAAAGTAGTTGTCTCAAATTATTTGTCATTTTAGAAGTTCAAGACTTAATTAATTATCGCTTTTCTATTTTACCCTTCATATTAATTTTCTTGAATACTACAAATATCATAATTATAAGTACATATTAAATAAAAAAATTATATCTTAAAATATAAATAAAGATAAAATAGTTAAAAATCTTTCATATTTAATATTTTATTAAGAGACGTATAAAAGAAAAATACGACATAAATTTTGAGATGAAGGGACATATAATTCTTGTGGTGATAACCAGTACTATATAATAAAGTTTGGTCATATCTTATGTAATAACGTAGGCGTCCCCACCAGTATTGTTTTTACGAGACGATTTGCCACACCCAAATGTACAGACAAACATACGCACGTCCTCATTCACGGACGTTCGCTTTGGGGGCGGAGTTAGAGCATCAAGAGCGAATTTAACTAAACTCAATAGCTTTGATTTGAATTCTTTATTTATTTTAAAAATTTTAAAATATATATATATATTAATTTAAAATTCAATATTTGAAATCATAACTCTGCCTCTAGCTTCCTTCATCTACTCTCTTATTTATTTTCTTTCACTTTTTAAATTTCTTATGTTTCTACTAACATTATTTTCTCGTTAATTCGTTTAAGAAAAATATGATAAATTTATATATTTGGAAACATCTACTCCCTTAATCCCATTTTTATGTGATATAATTCTGAATATTAAGTTAAACTATCTAATTTTTGGTGTGATTTGAACTTAAGATATTCAGTTATTTTAAAATAAACATTACATATTTAGAAACTACATAAAAAATATTATGAGTCACAAATATTAGTAATTTAAAATAAATTTATAAGAAATCACGAATAAAATAACTTTTTTTGCCACAATTGTATCACATAAAGTGGTATAGAGAGAGTACATTTAAGATTACAAATTTTTAAAAGGTCACAATACAAAATTGGTTGGTCGGCTGAAACTTATTCCATTTGCTAGTCAAAAAGTATATAAAATATGTATATCATATGTATATAATACATATATACTGTATGCAGAAATATATACAATTTATCAATCATTATTTCTTAAAGCGCCTAAAAATATATAATTTTCATTTTAAAGTCTCGTAATTATATTAATATTATGATATGTTTATTTAAATTTTGAGACAAATTATATCACATAAATTGAAAAAGAATGAGTATTCAAGAATTTTCATTCCCTTTCAATATTTATAATATTTTTAAAAAAAAAGTGGAATAACCAAAGAAAAGAGAGGGACATTTGGAGAGAGAGAGAGAGGTAGAGGATGAGCACTCCCATCCTCTGTTTTCACCTTATTCCTACATATTAGTATATATTATTAATATTATTATTAATAATAATAATAATATTAATAATAGCTATATAGACCTCTTGGTTAGATCTCTGCTTATTGTTTCTAACCCATTTCCCAATTTGGATTTGTGTCTTGAAAATGGTCAGTTTTTTGCAAATTGACCTCTCAACTTCCTTTTGCTTCATACATACGCTTTTTTTTTTAATTTTTTTTTTTCAGCTTCTGATCTATTTGAATTTTGATTTTTTTTTCAGACACATTGGATCGTTATTTGATTAATGGTAAGAGGATCCATGTTTTTGGATTGAATCCAACACTTTCCCACTTTGCTGTCTCTGATCAGTATTCCCACCTTGTAGTCTGCCTGATTTGCTACATAAGGTCTGGTTTTTAATTTATTAATTCCTTTTTTTTTTAATCCACATTTGGATCTTTTCATGTTTGTTTTTTATGTGGGGTCTTCTGAATTTCCAATTTGTTGTTATAATTATCTGGTCTGTGTTAGTTCAATTCAGATGCAGGCAATTTTGCTTGTATAAAAGTTGTAGTGATTTATTAGTATTCAGTTTTGGTTAATTATTGCATTATGTGGTGCAAGATTTGATTTTTTTTATGTGGGGTCTTTTGAATTTTGAATATGTTTTATACCAAGTTGATAATCATGTGTCTGTATTACTTTGATTCAGATGCAGGCAATTTTGCTAATACAAAGTTGTAGTGATTCTCTAGTATCCAGTTTTGATTAATTGTTGCATTATCTTGTGCAAGATTTAATTTTTTTATGTGGGTGCAAATTAATTTTTTGTTGGCGATTGAACTTATGATTGCAGAAAACAAAACTGATTTGTTATGTAAGTGCAATAATTTTGGTAATACAGATTATTAGTGATCGCTTAGTAGTATTAATGTTTGCATTATGTTGTGCAAGATTTGATTTTTATATGCCGGTGAAACTTAAATATTTTTATTGGCGATTGAACTTATGATTGCAGAAATGATGGAGTCAGATCTCGGTAAGCTATTTATAGGTGGGATTTCTTGGGACACGGATGAGGATCGTCTTAAAGAATATTTCGGGTCATATGGAGAAGTGGTGGAAGCTGTGATCATGAGAGACCGTAATACTGGTCGTGCTCGTGGTTTTGGTTTTGTTGTCTTTTCTGATCCTGCTGTTGCTGAAAGAGTGGTTAAGGAGAAGCACATGATCGACGGGCGAACGGTAATTCTTCTTTTGTCATCTCTAGTTCTTTCTAAGTCATCTAGACGAATTTAAATGGAAACATAGTCAGTGAGGATTCATATGGCAGACACCTACTTGTTTGGAATTGAGGCATAGTAGTCTTTATTATTGTTGTCATCTTTGTTGTTGTTGTTGTTGTTGTTTATCTTAGATATTGGAGTGAAATGGATATAGAGGATTCATAAAGTGAGTTCCACTAGTTTGAGATCGAGGCGTAATAGTTGTTAATTGTAGTATTTCATTTGAGAGATTAGGGTAGTATACACAACTCCACAAGTTTAATAATCAACTTTTACTTAATTGTCAACTGGGCCGGGAAGCTGTAATGCGAGGTTGTTTCATGCTGAACGATTGATTGTAATTTTGCTGCAGCTAATTGATAGAAACCTCTTTCGTTCGGATAAAGCTTATATACACTTCAAACTAAGATGGATCCCGGATTTAAGCTCAGTGGGTTCAATTTTTTAAGGTTCTTAGCGTTGAACTCATAATATGTTTAAAGTTATCGGTTCACATCTACTATTTATTGCAGTTTTAATAGATTTTTACATATAAATTTATACACCGCGCCGAAAGTACTGGGTTTAGATAAACGTGGAACCTAAAAGCTCTATCCGCCCCTAACTTCAAAGACTCAACTAGAAAGCTCTTTATCAAATGGATAATCATCTCAATATCTGCAAATGAGAAATTTCTTTCAATTTTCAGGTTGAGGCAAAGAAGGCTGTTCCTAGAGATGATCAACAAATAATAGTAAATAGAAACAATAGCAGCATTCAAGGATCGCCTGGTCCTGGACGCACAAAAAAGATATTTGTAGGAGGCTTAGCATCTACAGTCACAGAGAGTGATTTTAAGACATACTTTGATCAGTTTGGTACAATTACAGACGTCGTAGTGATGTATGACCATAATACTCAGAGGCCAAGAGGGTTTGGATTTATAACTTATGATTCAGAGGATGCGGTTGATAGGACATTGTACAAGAATTTTCATGAACTAAATGGTAAAATGGTTGAAGTAAAGCGCGCTGTTCCAAAGGAGCTATCTCCGGGTCCCAGCCGCAGCCCTCTCCCCATGGGATTCAACTACGGACTCAATAGATCCAACAACTTCCTCAACAACTATGCTGCTCACGGGTATAATCTAACTTCAGTTGGAGGATATGGGGTCAGAATGGATGGCAGGTATAGTCCGGTTGCCGGTGGTCGTACCGGTTTCTCTCAGTTCGCTTCTCCTGGTTATGGAATGGGTGTCAATTTGGATCCCGCTTTGAGCCCCACCTTTGCAGGAGCTTCCAACTTTAGCAATAATCTTGGTTACGGGCGAATATTGAACCCGTATTTCGCTGGAAATTCAAACAGATACACTACTCCTATTGGATACAGCACAAGCAGCAATAGAGGGGAGTCTTTTCTAAGCTCCCCAACGAGGAATTTATGGGGAAATATCGGCCTTAACTCTTCAGCAAATTCTGGTGGCCCGGGTTCATTTGTGGGCTCCACAAGTGGTAATTACGGCGTCTTCGGGAATAACGGTGGTAATTGGGGTGCATCTCTTATTTCTGCTCCCAGTGGTAATTCTTCCGGATACGGTAGTGGGAATTTCAGGAGTGGGGAAAATAATTATGGCCTGGGATCGGGCAGACTTGGAAGAAATAATGCGGCAGGTGCTGCTACTACTACATCATTTACAGCACCAAGTGGCGCTTACGAGGGGTCTTACGGAGATCAATTCCGTGGCGGTTCAATGTACGGTGATCGAGCTTGGCAAGCTGTGCCTTCTGATGCAGATGGTTCTGGTTCATTTGAATATGGTCTTGGAAATCCAGCAGATGTTTCTGCTAAAGATTCTGAGGATTATATTGGAAATTACAGTATTGCAAATAGACAATCAAATAGAGGTAATATTATACTTTGAATCACCATTTTGTTCCATCATTTCTGAGTTTCATCATCAGCCTATCTTTTAGATATGTTGCTTTGGAATTTTAGACATGTCTTGTTATATTTCCAGATATTGGTTATACTGATATGTAACTGCAGTTTGCCCTCAAATATGTGTGTGTGTAATTGGTTAAAAACAGAAGTGATGCTGAAAGTTACTAAGATTATAAGTTCAACTTTATATATCTGTTTATTGTTTAAAAAGAAAAGAAGGGAATTATTGTAGTTACATAAGCGTAGTCTAGGCAACCAGAATATTTTCATGACCAAAGATAAGATAAGATAGCAGAGCATTGTCGCTATGGTGATGGGTTGTGAAAAAACTGGGAGAACTGCCTAGACCCGCCCATCTAGAGTGGAAAAGGCCATCTTTACCATTCACCAACCCTGAATGTTTTGCGTGTGTGTGTATACACCAGGACATGGATGAGGGCGTGATTTACTTTTCACCCTGACGCACACGCACACGCACACGCACACAAATAATGTATGGTTTAACAAAGGAAAGTTATCTAGTGTCAAAATGCTAAATACTTCATGCACCCAAGGGTGTGACCTAGTGGTCGATGGAGTGGATTGAGAACCATAAGCCTCGGGTTCAAATTCCAGTGTGAGGAAAAAAAAACACTTGGTGATTTATCCCCATCTGTCCAAATCTTGATGGACAGAGTTCTCTGGTCCGATGGGAGGTATCAGGTATACCGTCAAATTAGTCGAGGTGCGCGCAAATTGGCCCTGACACCATGGTTAAAAGAATGCTAAATATTTCATATTTATTTTTTTAATTTATTATTTGGTAGCACAATTGTTTTGATTACAAATAGAATAACACAAACAAGCATGAGATTTAATATGAGATACTCATGTAATTAGGAAAAAGAGGTCGGGGCGAGATGGACTATGTCCTTCCTCCCCTTGCCAGATCCCATTGCTTGGTATTGGAGTCACAATTAATAGCTGACAGCAAAAGCTGCCTTAAATGGAAAATGTCGAGACAAACCAGTTTTATCTCATAGATTCATTGTTCAAGTATACAAATAAATGGATGTCTTTGTTGAAGTGTGTGACTATATCATCTAAAAGCTTAAGTTGTTAGAGAGAGCACCTTTTATTTACTTATTTATGTTTTCAACATGCTCCCTCACGTGCGGGCTTGATTATTGTTGATGAGCCAAGCACCTGAAAATTCTTTTTGATATTGGGTGGCGGTGAGACTCGAACCCAGGACCTCAGCCTGTTTTGCTACCATGTTGAAGTGTGTGACTGTCTCATCTAAAAGCTTAAGCTGTTAGATTGAGCATTATGTCTTCAACGGTCTTCAATGAAATTTCTTTGACGATATATGATGCTGGGTTGCCTCCATTTCTGTTAAATTTTGCGGTTGAATGCTTGAAAGAAATGCAATACGTGCACGTATATTATCTTCTTTTTAACATAAGTTAATTCTTGAAAGAAGGTTATATGTTGTTCTGTTTTGCCAAAATATTTGAGAAATTGAAACAGCTCATCTTTTCTTTTTTACTGTTTTCAGGAATCGCAGCATAGGAGATCTTGTTATTTGGATATCTGAAGATAGATAGGAGAACAGACTTATGAGAAACAAGTGGACGTCAATGTTTATAGTATCCCTCATAATATATATTTCGGACATAAGAAAACTGATCTATAGAGCTAGTATGGCGCTTGTGACAGTTTGAAGTATCAATATACTAAAAGCAACATAGGATCCATTTTCAGCACTTGATCGAGGTGTATATCAGATGGCGAGCTATATGTGATACCATCTATTGTAGTCGATGTGTTTGTGCACCCACGACAGGACCAGTACCTCTGGTACTATGTTGAGAGTTAGAATTGTCATTTTTTGTATTCTTTTTTCTCTTTTAACTTTTTGTTCCCTGTAGTGGACTGGCAAAGTTGCTGGTGTTTGTTTTTATAGTTCCTATTTTTGTTTCTGGGATTTGCATTTCTTTCAGATTGTATGTGAGATCATGTTTGATTTACTAGTGTGAAACATTTGGGGATACTAACCTAGTATCCCTATCAATAAGTACTGAATATTCTGATTCGTTTGACACTGCAGATTTTGTAAACAATATAGTTGAAACTTTATGTTTGTGTATGGAACTATGTTGCATATTAGATTGATTTTCCCCTGGTATTCGAAATCAGGTTTTGAGTTGCAATGGTTCTTTTATTTGTAGGTTTCTCAGTTTTGACTTGGAGCAACGGTAAAGTTGTAACAAGTTCGCGTCGTGGAAGCAACCACTAATACTTGCATTAGGGTAAGTTATCTATATTACGACCCTTGGGGTGCAGCCCTTCCTCAGACCCTGTATGAACGTGGGATGCGTTGTGCGGCAGACTGTCTTTTTTGTTGAACTTAACACATTGTTTTACTTGTGCAAAGATTTTTTGCTTTTTAATGATAGAAGAATAACAAAATTCAAGAGATCAACTATATGTTTCCCTTATATTGCTAGTAGGTAGGACTCTTTGATTAGGATATAATGTGAAAATCAACAAGGGAAGAGATGGAGTTGCAATTTGATGTCTGTTCAAATATTCTTGATATCAGTCTAGGCAAGTCTATTTTCTTGAAATTTTATTCTGCTTTTCTATTTATGTGGTCTAGTCTTTTAGAAATTCATACGTTTAGAAAATATACTGAACTTTCAAATATTTTTATTTTTGGTTTTTAAACGCGATCTATTTAACTGATTAACTGAGAATTAGGTGGGACTTGATTCTTTTTTTGTTGAAAAGAGGAGGCAACTAAAGAGGTAGCGAAACTGACCGCAATTTCAGGAATAGGTTACTTTCTTTCATTTTTGTTATGGAAAGTGAAAGTTGTTTCGTTTAGTGCGAGATCGCTTCATACCTCGCGATGCTTACACCTCTTGCCTATCGAAGTTATGTTCAAAAACCTTGTCCGAGAACTTGTATAGAGGATGATTTCCCGCGGCGTAACAGTTCTTCAATACCAACATAGCTGCCCGGTGTTGTTATTGCATAACATTAAGTACACCACAGGTTAGTCAACCCAGTTGGCTTTATTTACATAATTTTGGCATAAGATGAGTCTAAATGAAGTAACATGATCAGTGAAAATTCATACAATCAACATGTTTGGGATTGAGATATAATTACTATTTTTGTTGTATTTACTACTTTAGCTAATCTATATCTATAATAATAATAATAATATATTAAAAGCACAAAGACCCTTAATAAAATGTTATTCGTTTTTTTTATCCTTTAAAAATAGAGTTCATACTGGACAAAATTGCCATTTAAATATTTTCCTAATATTTAGGACTTTGAAATCAAATCAAATTTTGTTATGAAAATTTTCCTAAATTTTGGGACTTAAAATCAATTAAGATTTTAAATTATATAAATTTTCCTTACGTAACATTACTAACATATTAAGTTGCTTTGCTTAATATCTTGAGATTTATCAACGTCTTACTATTGAATCTTAACACAATCATATAGGCTAGAAAACCATTTGTAAAAGGATCTTAACAATGAACCATTTGGCGGATCTATTATTCTTATAATTTTATTTTGTAATTTTGTTTTCCTTAAAACTATGATCAAGCTTGTAAACTCACAATTGATTCCAAAATCGTTGATTGTTTCAATAAAAATAAAGAAGCCCCTAAGATTGCCCATACCTAGACTCATGGTGGAGCTTCATTGATGTTCAGCTCGTCACATGAACTGAACTGTAATAATCTATTACCCATCTCACTTCGTTCGAGCTGAATTACATCCACCTCTCACGGCTGAAGGCTTCGCAACACCAAAGTCACTTGTTGCCCGTTCGCTCTCTATTCAACAAAGGCCATTGATATTCTCTTACTTCTCAAGTTTTGAATTTTATGAGCCCTTCGATTGTATCCCATAATAAAATCTCTCTGATAAACATCTTGTTAATAATTCGATTTTAACATATTATTTATAATCTTCGTATGCCGCTTTTCGCCTGGCTTCTTTGCGTAAAGAACCTACTTAGCCTTGTTAGAATCCAATGTTAAAAGAAAGAATTTAATAAGCATCCCAATATCCATTTTCTTAGATATATAAGAGATCAAGGGTTGTCCTCCACTCCCGTCTCGGAGCGCTAAGAGGCTTTTATTTTTGGAACAGACAAAAGTGTTTTGTTGAGGCCTCGAATCAAGCTTTCAATGGCGCTTTATGTGTACTCCTTGTTTCATTGCTTTAAAAACCATTAGTATTTTCCTTACTTGCGTACAACTTTTGTTGGTACTACTTTAATCCTAGGGATATGCACCACTCCGGTTAATTCTTAATAATTTTTATATACGTGGATTGTATCTTAGTACGTGCAGGCGCGTTTTTTTTTTTTTTTTTGGTTTTTCACCCGATGTCCGGTACCCATATTGGAGTCCGATTAAATCCTGATTCGTGCCAAAAAATTTCACATTGAGGAGTAAAGTGCTCCCTGACAAAGGCAATGCCCTACATTCAGGCATGTTATGCTAAGGACACTTCATGCAAAATGACACAATTCTTCTATGCTTGAATTTTGTACTATTTTGTTATTTTGATGATAACTTTAATATGTTGCATTCACTAGTTGTTAAATTGTACTTAGGAAAAGAAATGACAATGAAAATCATTCAACCTTAATAGTACTCACATCAAAAAAGCTATCAAAATCATTCAATCTTAATACTTCTCGCATCAAAAAAGTTGTCCTAGATCTCTATATACAAAGATTTTAAGAAGAACCTCAAAAGTTGCAACCTTTTGAATAGTCATTATGCAAAAATACAATTCGAAAAATGTTATTAAAAGAGTTTTAACTTATATTATATTATATTATAAGTGTAAAAAATATTCACATTAGAAAGCCATTTTTAAATGTTATAGCATATTATATATCTCACTTTTTTATGAAGGATTATTTGTAAATTTTTGTTGGATGACCTAATAATATAAATATTTCTTTAAACTATTGGCGTATTTTAGTTAAATTTGTGTTAAATAAAATTCTTTTGTTCAAATTAGTTACATGTATCGCTATAGACATTTTGCTTTTAGAAATTTGTGATTCTTTTATATATATGTAGGGCTTAATTCTTTGAAATGTCGACAGACCAGCTTTATCATTTAAATATTATCAGTTTAACATTTTTCTTATATTTTTTCTTAGTGAAAACACCTAACAAGGATGAAATAAACAAGAAGTCATTCTTAATGTGCGGAATAACATCTAAGATATCACTCATTGTTCATCTAATAACCGCTATCATCAAATCAGGCCAATACTGTTAGAAGCATATATAATTTCCAATATAATATTTATGTGATATTTCTAAAATTAAAATCATTAAGATAAAGTACACATGTTAGGGTGCACGCGCAACGCGACCCTGAGACTAATAGAGTATTAATAGCGCGAGACATTTAAGGGAGAGCTAACACATAATTTAGACAAATTGTGATTAGTTATTAAACATCTTTCTTATAGAAACTCTAAGGGACTTATAATGTGAACAACTCTAAAGAGTATTAATTAAAGGTCATCAAGAGTGGAGGGCGAGGTGCATAGATAGCCAATTTTGCTATCACCGTTTAAGCGGTGGCAGAGCCACATGCATTCAAGGGGTGTCCGACACCCCTTAGTCGAAAAGTTACACTGTGTAGAATTTTTTTTAATATATATATATATACTAAGTATTGACAACCCTTAATTTCTTGGTGAGTTTATTTTAACCCTTCTTAATAAAAATTCTGGCTCCGCCACTACTTTAAGTCGCAATGTATAAATATTATAAATTTAGTCACTTTGGAACAACTTAATATTTAGGGATTTGAAGTTACATACATGAGTGAACTTCACACACTCATGGCCACACGACTGAAATTAAGACAATTTTTTGCGTGAACTTCATATACATATACTTGTACCAACAACAACAACAATTCAGTAAAATTTCAGAAGTAAGGGGGTCTAAGGAGGGTTGTGTGTATGCAGACCTTACCCCTACCCCATGAAGTTGAGAGATTGTTTCTGATAGACCTTCGGCTCAAAAAAACGAAAAAGACAATATATCAATACCACCAGCAACAACCATAGAAATAATAAAACATTATAAGAAACCAAAAAATAGTTGAAACGTAATACAAAATTGGTACAAATACTTGTACCAAATTGGAACAAATAAAATTTGGGGGACCGGATTGAGTAAGAGGCAAAAATACAAGGACTAATACGTAAAGGGAGGACAAAACTGGTAATTTAATTACAGCTAGGGTTTTAAAGTGGTTTAAAAGGCCAGCCGATCTCATTTTTGTTGAAGCCCTCTGACTTAGAGCATAATCGTCGGAACCCTAGGATCCTTCGTCGCCGGCAACAATGGGTAACGAAACTATTAAACCTTTTAGCTTTCGTACTATCGTCCTTAATCTCGTATGTTTTATGTTGTAATGAAATTGCCAAAACAAGCTTAGGCAGAGGAATGAATGTGCTTATGGTATGTGCTAGGTATCTCTCGGGATTCGATGCACAAGAGACGTGCCACTGGAGGCAAGAAGAAGGCGTGGAGGAAGAAGAGAAAGTAAGTTAAATTTCCTTTTTTCTCAATCTGATGTTCACTACTTTGGACTTGAATGGATATAGTGGATTCACATAGTCGATCCGAACTAAATTTGGACTGTGCATAGTTGATTTATTGATTGTCACACTATTTTGGACCTAGAATAGAATGGAATGAATTCAAAGGATTGATATGGTTTACTAAATAGGTGTTTCTTCCCATCTGTCTATGCCTTGGTGGGAAGAGTTACCCATGCTGGCGGGAGGTAGTAGGTATATGGTAAAACTAACTCTGCATTGAGCAATGTTGATTTATTGAATGTCCAACTATTTTGACCTGAATATAGTGGAATGGTACATAAGATTCCTATAGTCGACGAAAACTAATCTGGGATTGAGTGTAGTTGATTTGT
The DNA here is from genome assembly GCA_005239505.1 of Nicotiana paniculata. Taxonomy (NCBI): domain Eukaryota; kingdom Viridiplantae; phylum Streptophyta; class Magnoliopsida; order Solanales; family Solanaceae; genus Nicotiana; species Nicotiana paniculata. Next base: position 91,698 of record ML311684.1, on the reverse strand, counting down.
CGGGTGATCTATGATTTTGGACCCGACTATATAGGAAATGAATGCTATATGATGATTCAAATAGTCGACCCAAATTAATTGTGATTGAGTATAGTTGATTTATTGAATGTCATACTGCTTGTGTCCTGACTTGTAGATAATAAGGTTTTTGTTCCACCTTCAAAATCTTGTTATATATCGTCCTTGATTATTATAGGCAAATGAAGTTAAGAAACACTAACAGACACATGGTTTTCACTAGAAGTGTGTTTCTCTTTATTCGAGAAGCGCTAGTTTTAAAGAACTGCTAATTTGCACAGTAACAACATATGTTGACGCCTTGACGGAATGGATATGGATGATTCTTACAACTGACTTATTTAGTTTGACACTGAGGTAGAGTTGATTAGAGAGAAATGAGGGTTTTGGGTTGGGGCTTTGAAGCTGGTTTATGTGTGGTTGTTTTGGAAAAATTATTTTTCTTACATCTATTGTATGAATTTTGCGCTATTGAAGTTTGACAAAACTAGAAATCCTGTGGATGTCACAGGATAGTGTTTTTTTCTCTTTCTTGAGAACCTAAGTTTAAAGAATTTGATGGAATGGATATGGTAATACATATAGCCGACTCCATTCAGTCTGAGGTTACGGTTGACTTGATTTTTTTTTGTCGGGGGGGAGGGTGGGGGTTGCAGATGTGAAGTTGGACCTTTTATGAAGGAAGAAATGTAGATTCTTTATGGGTTGTCCATTGCTTGCTTTTGTTGCATAATTGCAATGAGTTAGTCCTAGAGTCTTTCTTTTGGCTAGATCTTCTCAAACTCTTATTTAAATTATTCTGTGAGGTAACTTTTTATAATGTTGGGCTGTCCATAAATATGATTTCAGTTTGGTGTTTATTGGTCACATTATGAGATTGACTTTTGTTTTCTGCCTCTGTGAAGGTATGAGCTCGGAAGACAGCCTGCAAATACAAAGCTGGTGACTAATGCTAAGACTGTTAGGAGGATAAGGGTCCGAGGAGGCAATGTGAAGTGGCGTGCTTTGAGGTTGGACACTGGAAACTTTTCTTGGGGCAGTGAGGCTGTTACTAGAAAGACCCGTTTGTTGGATGTGGTGTACAACGCCTCAAATAATGAGTTGGTTAGGACACAGACTCTAGTGAAGAGTGCAATTGTTCAAGTTGATGCAGCTCCATTTAAGCAGTGGTATCTCCAGCACTATGGAGTTGATATTGGTCGCAAGAAGAAGAGTGCTGCCAAGAAGGAAGGAGAGGTATTTGCTTAAGCTTTTCTTGTCTTACATGGGCTCTTTTAATTCATGATGAACCACTTCTGCTGATTTGATAATCAATTTTATGATGCTATTTACTAACTTCAAGTTCAATATTGACACACTTAATCATAATAGGTTCTGCTTGAGAATCTGTTATCTTTTAACTGTTGTATGTGCTGTATGTGGTGCCTCTTATGCAAATGGAAACAGATAAAGAAAATTCCTTAAACTTCTTCCCCTTCTTTTGCGAAGAAAAGAATGTCTTTTCCAAATGTCTTTTCTGGTGGATTTTGTCTTGATATGTGTTTAGTTGGTCTTCTAATTTGGTTGCCACCTAAAAATTGCACTAAACGAGTGCATCATATGATGGTTTCTATTCATTGGTTCACAGGAGGCTGAGGCTGCTCCAGCTGCGGAGGAGAAGAAAAGTAACCATGTCCAAAGGAAGCTGCAAAAGCGTCAACAGGATCGTAAGATTGACCCACATGTTGAAGAACAATTTGCTAGTGGCCGTCTATTGGCTGCAATCTCGTCACGACCTGGCCAATGTGGCCGTGCTGATGGGTATGAGGTTTCTTCTCTATTAGCTTTGATCTTTTGTTGAAAACTGTCTAGTTAAACTCTGTAATCTCTTCATTTCACACTTTACCAAACTGCCAAGCAAGGTTTTTTACTTAACGTTACAAGCACATTTAAATGACAGAAGTTCTTTTTTGATTGTTCACATTTAAATGACATAGCAGTCCAAGATTGTGGCTAAATTCTCTGAAATGTGTCGACTTCTTTTGTTAACTATGAGAACTTGTAGCAGTTCAAACTCTTTGAATTTGAGTTCTAGTTTTTGCTTTAGTTTTCTTTAGTTTTATATGGCTAAACTTGATTCAGAGTATGATCTGAATTGATGCTCTTTTCCTGTTTGATCTGTATTTAACTGTTTGTCATTCTCTTACATTTCTCATTTAACTTCGGCAGTTACATCTTGGAGGGTAAGGAACTGGAGTTTTACATGAAGAAGCTACAGAAAAAGAAAGGAAAGGGTGCAAGTGGCGCTGCTTAAGAGTTATAACTGATTTCTGCTGTATCATCCAAAGCTTCGAATTTTATTGCCTCGGTGTTATTTACTATTGATAGAATGGATATTAAGAACCAATTTTGCTGCTAGAGTTAGATCAGCACATCTCTTTGCAATGTGATGTCACATAATTTTGAGGACAGATTCATGTTACTATTTTCGTCCAAGGATGTCGTTAAGGTAGTCTTATCATTCAGCTTTCAGGTTTTATATTACTTGAAATTTTGCATATTATGGTTGTTCGTGACAGATAGACTTCAGAAAATTAGTTTTTTACACTCTTCATAAGGTGGGTAATATGGAGCTTGAATTGTTGAAGTGTTGTTGCATCATTAACATCTTATAACACCACCAATTTGTGAAATGCAAATTCAGTAAATTATAAAATATTACAATTAAGATGAAGTGGCAAGGTTCACTTATTGGGGTTTCTATGTTTTGTTAAATGAATCTTGTATTTGTTTTTTATAGCAGTTTTAAGTAAAGTTGGACGATAAGATGACCAAGAACTTAGTATCAGAATGTGCATAACAGGACAAAAAGTCGCGCCTATATATGCAGAGATCCATCAACCCCAAACAATGTATTTTGACTTCAGACGAAAGCCTGGAGCTCATCTATGTCCCAATCATATATATATATATATATATATATATAAGCATTTTTATTATTGCTTAGTTGGAGGAAAAGGGAAAAAACAAAGGAGTAGTATTTTTGGTTTAGATTATTAAATATACAAAGGATTAGCAATGTGAACAACACTTTGATTCAGCATACAATATTGATTGGTAAGTGCGCGTCATAAGCTCGAATTCTACTAAAGCTAGATTTAGTTACCACTATATATTGAAGAGACTAAATTAGAAGAGAGTCGTTTCGAGTAAAAAGCGGGTTTAATACAACATGATATGGATTTACAATGGTTATCAAAGTAAAGTATAGATTAATTAACTAAGATCTATTACTAAAAATGTACGTGTGAATACATATCTTGGTAAAAGGTCTGATCTGTTATAAAATAAAAATTGTGAAGTAAATAAATCGAAGACAAGTATAGAGAGATTGATATATTATTCAACTTCAAACTGATGAACATAATGTGCAAGGAAAAAAGAGTATCAGTGCGTACTTTACTCTCCTTGACGTTGTTTCAAATACCTAGGTCTCCGCATTCCAATCTTGTATAGCATCTTCTTGAAGGTTGCAGTTGGCAAAGACTTGGTGAACAAATCTACCTGATTTTTAGTTGAACGGATTTGTTGCACATCAATGTCACCATTTTTCTGAATATCATGTGTGTAAAATAATTTTTGTGAATGGTGCTTCGTTCTATCTTCTTTTATAAAATCTCTCTTTAATTAGGCTATGCAAGCATCATTGTCTTCATATAGAATTATGGGTCTTAAATCACATTCCAAACCAACATTTTCTCGAATGAAATGAATCACTGATCTCAACCATACATATTCCCTACTTGCTCCACATGCAAACACGTAGCCGGTTTGGGATCGAGCTTTATAGGGATGGGATCAAATATATAACCTGCATCTGCATAACCAACAAGATTTGCACTACCTTTGTTTGCATAAAACAAACTTATATCAAGAATTCCCTTTAAATATCGTAATATATGCTTAATCCAGTTCCAATGTCTCGATGTAGGAGAAGAGTTATACCTTGCTAGTAAATAAACAGAAAACGTTATGTCAGGCCCTGTAGCATTAACAAGATTCATAAGTGCACTAATTGCACTAAGATAGGATATTTCAGGACCAAGAAGCTATCCATCCTCTTCTGGAGGTAGGAACGGATGTTTATTCACTTCAAGTGATCAAACAACCATTGGTGTACTCAATGTGTGTGCTTTGTCCATGTAAAAATATTTTAAGACCCTTTCTGTATAGGTAGATTGATGGATAAAGTTTCTCGTCTAAATATTCAATTTGCTTTTTGGAGCTCTTTTGGAGTTATAACAAAATTTTGATGACATTATCATTATAAAAATACATGGACTAATAACATCACTTATGTAACCTTCTTTCAGTAAATATTCACTAAGGCGATTATACCACATGCAACCAGATTTCTTTAAATCGTACAATGACCTTTGTAACTTGATCGAGTACATTTCTCGAGATTTTGAACTATATGCTTCAGGCATTTTAAATCTGTCAGGGATCTTTATAGAGATATAATTATGATTTGCATTTAAATGGCATGACATCTTCAGGTGTCTGAACTGCAAGTTCGATCCTCACAATCTTTTATAATATTGTGCACTATATTGTATCAAATATATTGTCGAGGATCATTTCGTATTGGTTCACAAGTGACATAACTTGTTGAGATCTCATCACTTTCTTTATTTTCAGGTACCTGAACTTCTTCTGGAGTTTCATGAAATGTTATGTCGCGGACTCTTCTAGAGCTTATTTCCTCCTTATTATAATCATTTTGATCATTTGCTCCTATCTGTTTCAAGGATTGTTACCTTTGGAACCGATTGGTCTACTACGCTTCATGCATACAGTAAACTCTATCCTTCATGGACTTAAATTTTAATAGGAGCGTGTGCAGTTGAAATATGATATTTTATTTTCGATCAACAAATGATTCTGACATTTGGCTTGAATTATCTTCTGAATGAGGATCACACTAATGATAATTCGATTCATATAACATATTTTTCAACTGCTTATTTCATCCCTTCTAATGTTAGAAAAACTAACATATATCCCAAATCTTCTTTCGGAAACCTATTTTTGTGCTTTGCGGTAGAGAAATTAATGGTAGTAAGTTATTAGATAGTAAAATATTTGGTTTCCTATCCTAAACCAATGGTAAGGGGAGGACTTATCATATATTATTGGTCTGATGCATACACGTGTTGATGTATGTAATTTAAAATTTTTTAGACCCAATAATTTAGCCATTAATAGGAGGTATTCAATGCTAAACCATCTTGGATATAAACTAGCGTTATCAAGATGAACTGTCTTGATTTCATAATCTGAAAATTATGCTCTTAATTGATAAAAGCAATTTCAAATACAAACTGCAAGTTGACAATAACCGCACATGTAACCATCTCATATATGCATCTATGAGTGGTTCACATGATAGGTGAATAGACTCACATTCACCATTTATATATTTCAGAACTAAGGGAACTTTAGCTAGTATAATCGTATTATTATGAGAACAAGCAACACAAAAGAATTCTTGAAGAATCTTCTAGCTCTTCAATATATGCTTATCAGAATTCTCAGTTAGCTCATCATATTTAAACCATAGGCAAATAAAATTTCTAGTTTATTATGGCATGTGCTATCTTTTAGTAAACTTCTGGGTTACTATGGCATAAACTTTTATATTAGTAAACTTCTGATTTACTGTGGCTACTTTTGTATCAATAAATTTCTGATTTACTATAGCTACTTTTGCCTCAGTAATACTTTTTGGTTTACTGTGACTGCTACGTGATGTGTACAAATTAATGAATAAGGCGGGTAACTTATCACATACATATTAACCCCTATGATTGTGGAAACATGAAGATTTTTAATTATTTGTAGTCTCAGTATGATCATTTGTATTAGTAAACTTCGGGTTTATCATAACATATGTTTTGACCATAATAATGACAAATAAGCTCTTCGGGAGCCTTCAATTTATTATCCACAATCAAATATTATTCAGACACTACTTGTGTCAAGTGTCTTCTAGACAAACAATTAGCTCTTCGGGAGCTTTTGATAAATTTTGTACGACCTAATATTGCTCAGATACTTATGGTGTCACGAGAGAAAATCATAATCAAATGAACAATATAAAGCCAATTCAAAATTTATAAATAACGATAATTAAGAATTTTAATATTTCTACCACTATCTTTGTGACAAATATCTCCTTCAAGGAGAAATACCATTAACATATGTATATTTTGTATCAGTGAGGCAGCCACATAGTCATTGCATCCTTTAAGGAAAGATACACGAATTGTTATTTCCTTCGGGAAACTTAATAACTAACCATAATATATTAATGTGGTTGTAGTAGAAAGCATTCTACAAGAATGCCTTTTCCTCAGAATGATACTTAATAAAATTATCCAAGATGTTTTACGTACAACAGGTACATGTGTTAATGATCTTTATGCCACAAATAATATTTATATCCTATGTTATTTTAGCTCTTCAAGAGTGAATTGTGGTATTTCTTCATTCACTCCAGGGAATGGAAATATGCTTAAAAAATAACTTTGAATAGCTCATTATTTTGTTTAAGCATAGAAAGGCACACTTTCATAAGAAAAATTCAATTGTTTTACTGCTTCAGGAGAAAATTTAAAATACGAAATATTGAGTATATATTCTCTCAATCATATTACCTCTTCTGGAGGTGAATCGTAATATATTTACATTAAGAGCGCATTCATATTTACAAGATTTATTAATATTGTGACATTCACTTCATGGAACGAATTAGTATTATCAAAAGTTCTCTTTCTTCAAGATATAGAATATAATTATCTGAACGTGCAATAACCACATTAAATTATGACGTCGTCTTACCTTTTTTAATATATTTGCTACTTCAGGAGAAAATCGAGGTATGTATGTAATATAGAGAAGTTTTTTCTAACTTATCTTTATTATGACCATAGCAAGCCTAAATTATCACTTCTGGTGGTCAAAGACATATACCACTATTGGTGGTTAACAAAATTTAGTTACAATGAGATATACGAAACACAACCACTTCTGATGGTTATATATTTCTTGCAAACTCTGCTGGAGTTTAAGTGAATCTAACAATGTTATCCACTTTGTAATCATTTATTAAGATATTTAGGATGAAAACAAAAACCAAAATAGGTATTGTATACGTAGCACATAACCAAGCAATTGATGATAAAGATATTAAACCAAATATAAGCAAAAGGCTCAAATTACTTTACACAAATTTAGCCGCTCCAGACATAAGTGATATCAGCATAACTACTGTTAAGAAGAAAAACTTACCACCTCAAGGATATAATCTGCCTTATGATGCTCAGAATGAACAATATCTAACCACGGACGTAAGAGTGTAGCCTTACATCGGAGACGAACACTGAAATAGAAATTAAATTTGAAGTAAGTGCTCAAAATGACAGAGTTCGTGTTGATAACGTGTTATAAATTTAAAAGTGTAAAGTAAATAAATCAAAGACAAGTATATAGAGATTGATATATTATTCAACTTCAAACTGATGTACATGTTAGTCAATATGTGTTACTGTAGTAAACAATGAGACAGTAAACTTTCCGAAACAGAAAAAACAGAAACAGAAAGTTAGCAACTACAGAATGTCGAAATAATTTATGGAAAAAATAATTTCGGAATAAATCGAGCCCACTGAATGCACAGTGTGTCCTTAAGGAAATTATTTTCCTCAAGTACCCGAGGTGCTGGAATATTATCCTCCTAGGATAGAACGATTTAACTCACCGAAGTGTTGGTACCGAAAACGCAGGTGACACAGCGAGCCACTCAAAGGCTGTAAAATACACTGAAATTTTTGTGCAGAAAAAAAAGAAGAAAATCAGAAAATTTTATAAGGAAAGATTATGGGATTCAAAGCATATTTATAGACTTTCTAGCACTGTTTATAAAAAGGTTTGCAACCTTTCAGAAACAACCATGGCTGTTGGAACAAGTGGAAATATTTCTGTTTGAAATATTGCGGGAAAAAGGAAAACAAATTTAAAATAATCCGGGGAAGAAAACGGACCGGGTCGGGACACATTAATTAATTAATTATATAACTGAAAGAAATTTTGTCCAAAAAGATCAATCAATCATTAACCGAAGCCGAAGCCGAGCGAGCGACGACGACGGTGCAGGGCGTACTTTCTTTCCAACCCATTTAACACAAAGAGAAGTGCTTTCTCAATATAAGCACATTCACTTTTCTTTCCACCACCAATGAGGGACACTTTGCTCTTTCCAAAGCAAAAGGAAGCTCATTTTTCCTCCACTTTCTTTCCTTCATTTCCCATTCACCGATCTTTAATACCAATAGTACATAATGAATTGAAATCTCCTCTATTTATAGAAGAAAGTAAGCAACTGCAAGGCTTTTCAGGAAGCAGCTGCAAAGCTTTTCAGGAAACAGATGCGAAGCTTTTCTTGATCTGTTTGTAAGCTGTCTGTATGATCTGCTCATAACCTGCTTATTTAATAAGAAACTGCTGCATGTCATTTCATTGAGCTACTTACAACCTGCCTGCATCAATTGCTCATAGATAAATTTCAACGAAATACTAAATATATAATCTGCTTCGTGAAGATTATCTATAACAGAGTAATAAATAGACATCCATTGTAATATTTTCGTAACAAGACTATTTATCTACCAAATTTTAATGGTATGTATAATGTTACTAGCAAAAGAGAAAAGAACAAATGTAATTTTGCATTTAGAGTAAAAGACAACAAAGGTACAACAACCGAAAATAAAAAGTTTGACACTTGTGTATTTGTGCATGCTATTTCGTCCTATTGCAACGTGTCAACTGTTCCGGCGAGCATCGTAAATTTGTTCTACCTCTTAGTTTCTTTAGCAGCAGCAACTCTCTCTCTATATTTATTTATTCATTATTAAACATGCAATAAATACTGTGTTATTGAAGGGACAGAAGAAAACTCAAATAGGAGATTGGAAAAATGGCACTGTTCGATTATGTGATGGATATTGGGAATAGCAGTCATGAGCAAGTTGTTCCAATGACTGTTTTCGTGGCAATTTTGTGCCTATGTTTAGTGATTGGTCATTTACTTGAAGAAAATCGTTGGGTTAACGAGTCCATTACCGCCATTATCATTGTACCTTCTTCTTCCTCTTCTTTCATTCTACATTATATTATGTGTGGACACTAAATTTAAGACCTTCATTTGATTTATATTCGAATCGTGGTATGAAATTTTACTTTGAACGGAGAACATCTCACATTTAAGATTTCAATACTCAAATAACTTTGGCGGAAGGGAGCAACGGTGAAATTGTTTTATATGTCACGCTTCGAGCCGTGGAACTAGCTCACACCTCTTGGGTGTGCTAATACAATATATAGGTCACACCTCTTAGGGTGCGGTGTTGTCTTCTCGTGACCTATAAGTCACGAGTTCGAGTCACTATTGTTGTCTACATCACACCTACCTCTTGGGGTGCGATCCTTTCCGAAGCGTGAATGCCTGAGGCACAACTTCTCGTGACCTACAAATCACGAGTTCGAGCTGTAGAAGCCGCCACTAATACAATAGGTTGTCTACATCACACCTACCTCTTGTGGTACGGTCCTTTCCGGACCCTGCGTGAATGACCGATGCTTTGTTCATGAGGCTGGCCGTCGTATTACTCTTTTCGTTCCAGTTATGTGATTTCTTTCCGTTTTAGTCAATTCCAAAAAGTTTCTAAATTTGGATACAATGTAACTTAAAGTTTTCATTTTTATTGACAAGCTTTATATTATGGTCATGTTTAAGGTCGCAAGTTTTTCTATTGATGGTACTAATATATTGTCTCTTTTTGTCTTCTTGAGCCGAAGGTCTGGTGTGGTGGGAACTCACTGGGTGGTGGTTGTTGTTGTTTAAGATCGCAAGTTTTAAAAGTCTATCTTTCTTTCTTAAACTCTATGTTTAGTCTAGTAGTTCAATGGAGTGAATGATACTCTATGGAGATTATGGGGAGTGAGTCTTAGGTGATTTCTTCCCTTAGCCTAATTTTTGATTGACAATATTACGCGATTCATGTGCTGGTGGGAGATAGTATAGTATGTAGCCAGTGGAATGTTTGAGCTTTGTGGAAGCTAACTTGGACACCATCTTTAAAACGAATATTAAAAGTTAGTGAATTAGTGTTTTGATAGTTTCTCAGAATTGTTTTATCTCTGATTTTTTTAATATTAGTTTACAGAATTATTTGCTTAGTTGTTGACTGGCTCTTGAGTGTAACAATCTTCTCCTCTGGTTCATAGGGTTGCATATCAGGGACAATAATACTTTTTATAAGCAAAGGAAAAAGTTCTCACATACTTAGATTTAATGAAGAGGTGTTCTTCATTTATCTACTTCCACCAATAATATTTAATGCAGGGTAAGAAGCTTTTTTTAAAATTATATTTCCATAAATCTCAAGCATTTTACATTTTAAAATGACATGTTGTCTGTTCATATCTTATCCAGATTCCAGGTGAAGAAGAAGCAGTTCTTCCACAACTTCTTAACGATTATGTCGTTTGGAGTTATTGGGGTTTTCATATCATCAAGTATTATCACAGCTGGTAGTCTGTCATTCCTGGGCTTCTGATTTGTACCCTAATTTTTTCTTAAAAAGGTGGTGCCAGGCTAGCTTGTCCTTGTCCTAGGGCGGAGCTAGCATGCGAAATATGGGTTCGGCCATATTCAGTAGCTTTGGTCCAACCCTTGTAGTTGTCCAAAAAAATCCATTATATATGTAACAAATTATTAATTTATAATCCAATAACTTAAACGGTATACATTTATGTATCCATAAAATTCAAATTCTGAATCCGCTTTGTAGCTTGTCCGCACCTCAACTTCCACCGGTGCCTGTAACTTCTGTAACTTCTCACCAGCACAGGTACCGGGTAACTCTGTCCGCCAAGACTTAGACAAATGGAAAGAAATAATCTAGTTTTTTTGTTTCCTGTGTTTTTGTCCTTTGGGATTTGAATCTGAGACGTCATGGTTCTCCATCAAATTGACCACTAGGCTATACCCTTAGGTACTAAAAAATAATAACGCAATTTCTTGTTTGTCATTTATCTAGTTCTTTAATTTACATTCATCTTCTATTGGTATAGGTAGCTGGTGGCTGTTTCCCAAGTTAAATTTCAATGGATTGAGTGTTCGCGACTACCTTGGTTTGGTCCTTTTTCTAGTTGAATTTCCATGCTTGCTTTTTCATTATTGATAGCAGCTATTTCACTGAGATATTAATATGTGTAACTGCTATGGTAAAGGTATTGGAGCAATATTTTCGTCGACGGATACTGTTTGTACGTTGCAGGTTAGTAATAATGGCATTTGAGGCCATTTGTCCTTTTTCATTGAAGTCAGCTAATTATATCCGTGTTGCTGCAAAATTCATGTGTAGGTTCTTCATCAAGACGAGACTCCGTTACTATACAGCCTCGTCTTTGGGGAAGGAGTAGTGAATGATGCTACATCAGTTGTTCTCTTCAATGCAGTGCAAAAGCTTGATGTTGATAGATTCAACGGCTGGTCGGCTGTCCATATCTTTCTAGATTTTCTGTACCTCTTCTCCACAAGCACTGCTCTTGGAGTTGCTGTCAGTTTTAAACTCTTTTAATCCCGTACTAAGTGGTAGAAATAGGTTTAACTATTTACTATTGAATTAAGGATTCAGCGCGCAAAACATACTCTTGTCCTTTCTATCTATTGAGGAGAGGAAAGCCATACCTTTCCATGGCAAAACTTGGAAAAAATGAAAATACTGTTTAAGTTGCGTTTAAAATATAGGATGGTGTAATTGATGAATTATTGTCGTCTAAGCAAATATACTACAAATTCACTATTAAGATGCCTATTTCATCCAGCATAAGATTGAGCTCAGTTTCAAGTTTAACAAACTTCTTGTGTTTCTCTGAGGATAATGAAAATCAAATGCTATATTATTTTGGTTGATGATTGATGTCTTTCACATGTTATTTTTACTCTTGATTAGTGAATCCTTTAGTGAGTTTATCCACCCAAATGCATAGTTCTTTATCTGAAAATGTGTTTCGCTCTTTGGAAGTTGGAACACGTGCCACGAGCAAATAGCCTTACTGAGTATGTCCAATTCTTTTTGCAGACCGGACTTTTAACATCGTACATTCTGAAGGGCTTATACTTTGGAAGGTAAAATATCTGTTTGGTGTTTCTGTCGGCATATATAAAAGCTTGGCTTCTACGTCATCCTATAAATTCTAAATGTAAATGAACACTAGTGGTTATGCAAAGTCAAGAGTTAGCCGTTTATATCTTTGCAGGCATTCTTCCGTTCGTGAAATATCTCTCATGCTTTTGATGGCATATCTGTCCTACATGTTGGCTGAGGTATAGCAATTTCTTGCACTCAATTTTCAGTTTTGCTGTAGTCTGTCAACTTCNCCCCCCCCCCACACTTTTTTTTTCAGTCCCCTCTTTTTGCGATCATCTAGATTTAAATATTGATAAATCAATTTTAATTAGCACGTTTTCTACGTTAAGTGTGATCTAAATCATGGTATGTTATACGTTAAGTGTGATCTAAATCATGGTATGTTATTCAATCTTTGTGGGCAAAGCAAGCGTCTAAGAGTTGCTGATCTGTTCCTTTGCATGTTTATTTTCATATTTTCAGTTCCCGTGTAAAATTCATATTTTATAAGTTTTTTCATGGTATTTACAGTGTGATTATGTTGTTTAAAGCTTTTCAGCCTTAGTGGGATTTTGACCGTCTTCTTTTCCGGAATTTTGATGTCTCACTATGCATGGCATAATGTGACTGATAGTTCAAGAATCACTACAAGGTATGCAATGAAGGTGTCATTTATATATTTTCTACCATGTCGAGGTTATCGTGTAATGCACTTGTAAAAAAGTATGATTATGTACTGAGATGCTGCATACTTTGGAGCGCAGGCATGCATTTGAAGCTATGTCTTTCATTGCTGAAACATTCATATTTTTATACGTGGGGATGGACGCACTGGACATTGAGAAGTGGAAAATGAGCAAACAGAGGTGAGATATCCCCTCAATGTTTAAGTCATTCAGCTATTATGCGTTTATATTAGGGGTTATCAATCATCTTTGAACTTGGGCTGCGGCATCTTTGAAACTGTGAAGGTTTCTCAGCTCGTTTACGATGTTTGCATCCAATAACTATTTCACTAATGCGTAACTTCTTGTCACCTTCAATTTATTGGGATAGCTGATAAAGGCATAAAATGTATCTAGAAAGTGAGTAGATTATCAAATTGGTGACTAAATAAAGACGTTGGATACCATTCTGTTTGCCTACGTTCATATCAGTTGTATACTTGGGTTCGCTTCTGAATGTTTAACTACTACCTATTCATGCTGGCAGTGTTTGGACTTCAATGGGAATATATGGCATCGTGCTCATGTTGATAGCTGTCGGGCGTGCTGCTTTTGTGTTCCCTCTCTCTGCTCTTTCCAATTTCATGAACCGAAAAGCTGCAAGAGCACCCTCAATAACGTTCAAGCATCAGGTCTCATTCAAGTTATTACTCTAAATAATAGTGATGTTAACGTGCGCGCTTATGTTGTGTGCTATTTATTATCAGATAGTAATTTGGTGGGCTGGTCTTATGAGAGGAGCTGTCTCTATTGCCTTGGCATTCAAGCAGGTACTTTAGCATACATACGGATCTTAGCTTTGTTAATGAAGTGGATCGAGTATCTTCGAATATGTCTGATTAATTTTGAACCTTTAAACTTTTGATGCAGTTCACTTACTCTGGTGTTACAGTTGACCCAGTACATGCCGTAATGGTTACCACTACAGTAATCGTTGTGCTCTTCAGTACACTGGTAAGTTTATGCCAATCGGATAAGATAAAGAACATTGACTTCAGATATGGAAAAATCTACTATTATTTTTTGTTGTTGATATTTGTGGTTCTTAGAGGTGGCAAAATTAACTCATCTCGCAACATCCCACACAACCCATCTAAGCTTAAATGGGTTTGGGTCATTACTCATTTATTGACGTGACCCGAGGGGCTGAACCAGAAATAGCCCTTCAAATCGAACTATTGGGTAAAAGCACGTCAAAATGCACGGAGAAATTAAAAAATACCCAGATTTACAAGTGGTCATTCAAAAATAGCCACAACTTCAAAAGTCATCGATATTTAGCCATTTTTCATGTAAAGATAAATCTGAACGAAAACACTGTTCAAAATCCGGAAAATACTCCAACATAATATACTGGAATTCCAGTATAATGTACTGGAACTCCAGTATATATACCGGAGACGGGAGTTCCAGTATACTTTGCTGGATCCAGCAAAGTATACTGGAACTCCAATATATTATACTGGACCGGTCTCTGTTGCTGCAAAATAAGCAAAATAATGGCTATTCTTCAATGACTTAACAAACGCTTGCTATTTTTGAATGACCAATCCGAAAATTGGCTAGCCCGTGCTATTTTGACCAAAATGCAACACAAACCCAAATATACAAAATCGAATTTGGAGATCCAGAAATATGTAAATTTGGAAGTACTTTAGCTAGTCATTTAAGAAATATACATTAGTTTTCACATTTTCCAAAAATAAAAACAAAAAGGGAAAGGAGTTCGGGTGATGTTGGGTGAGATAAGTCATGACCAGTTATTTGACTCATCTTGGGCCAACTCATATTGCCTCGAGCAAACTTTGGGTTGGTCGAGTCATGAACCATTTCGGCTGTAAAATATATCACTCGCTAGCCCATTGTTTTAAATTATAACTTGTAGCCAAAAACAAATAACATATTCTAACCAACAATTAGTTTTTGAGTGGCCCTTTGTCCCGTCTTCGCTCTCTACACCATGTAAAACTCAACAAAAACTAATCTCTACCTCCTAAAATGTGGAATCTAAGTGTTAAGACTCGCAAGCAGTTGGCGAACTAAAAATACAAATAAGTTTCTCCCTGAAGGGGTAAAAGTTTGCTCCTTTCAACGTTTGTGAGATTCTCTGTTCAGTTCGTTGTTGGGTTTCTTTTTCTCTTTTTATTGAGGTATTTTTTCAAGTTCGCTAGTTGAATAACTAGTCTTTCTTTGTTTTTGATGGGTCTCTGCCGATTTTTTGGTAGAAATGGTGTGGGGTAGCCACTATTTAAGGTGTTATTTATTTTTTATCCAGCAATTCTAATGTTGAGCAAAAATAATCACTACTCTATTAAAATTAATATGAAAAGACATTTTTACCCTTTCTTCCATTGTTTTTCTTCCCAAACCCTCGCTTCTCTCTCTCAAGTTCGATACCCATTATTGATCTCTCAAATTGTGATGACCCAAAAGTTGCAGAATCAATATGTGAGGCAGCAAAGAAACGGTCAGATCATTAATCATGGTATTCCTGTTGAAGTTCTTGAGAATGTGTTAGAAGCTGGACATAAGTTCTTTGAGTTGCCTGTTGAGAAAAGGCGGAAAGTATTTGAACAAGAATCCACCCACTCTCTGTAGGTGGAGTTCTGGTTCTTGTTGATGCATGTGTTGTTGAAAGGATTTGGTCCTTAACTTAGAGTTACATGCACATAAATTAAGGACAGGTAATCATTAACTTAGAGTTACAAGTACAAAAATTAAGGACATGTAGTCCTTAACTTAGAGTTACATGCACATAAATTAAGGACAGGTAATCATTAACTTAGAGTTACAAGTACAAAAATTAAGGACATGTAGTCCTTAACTTAGAGTTACAAGCTCAAAAACTAAGGATAAGTAGTTCTTAATTTAAACTTACAAGTTCATAAATTAAGAACATCTAGTCCTGAACTTATAATAACAAGCTCATAAGTTAAGGACACTTGGTCCTGAACTTATAATAACAAGCTCATAAGTTAAGGACACTTGGTCCTGAACTTAGAGTTGGAAGTTCAAAAATTAAGGACATGTAGTCCTGAATTTAGAGTTACAAGTTCAAAAAGTAGTCCTAAACTTAGACTTACAAGCTCATAAATTAAGGACAGCTAGTCCTGAACTTACAGTAACAAACTCATAAGTTAAGGACTTGGTCCTGAACTTTATGTGCAGAAGGATATTTTCGTCCGGGAGGGTAAAGTTTATTAAAACAGTGGCTAAAGACTAAAGACATTTTAAACAGCAACTTAATAGTAAATACATGTCTTATTAGTGGCTAACTGTGCACTTCCCCCGTTTTCTTACTGGGATTAATAACATATCTACGTATTTTGTACTTTATTCTTTGGGTTTGGCTCATGATATGGTGGTTTCTTATCTTGGCCATGTGGGTTTTGAATAAAAGAAAGTTTGTGTTTGGTCTGGTATGTTTTGGGGTTGGTTATGCTTGAACTTGGGTGTTAGGAACAAGGATGGTAAGGAAATATTTTTTAAATCTGGAAATGAAATAAATTTATGTTTTAAATTGGAATTAATTTGTCTTTTGAAATGCTTTTGTTCCGAATATATTTTTTCTTTTAAATCTCCAAAACAAAGGAAGCATTTCACTATCAATACTGAAATCAAAGGACCTAGAAATCTTTCTCATCGGCGACCTTAGTCATTGTTGATCACTATCAAGATCTACAAATCTCTCTCTTTGCTCACCGAAAATGACCTGAAGACTAAAAATTCTCATGCTTAAAATTGTATAATTAGTGTATACTTTATAAAATCTCAAAGTGTATACAGATACACTGATTATACATCTCATATACAAAGACCTTTAGAATCCATAGAAGATAGCAACAATAACCGCCTGCACAAATACACTTAAGCCTTCACTTCTTCGCAACAAATGCACATAAATTCATCCCAAAAGAATGATGGAGTTCCAACCTCCAAAATGGCTACCAAAATACCATTAAACGACCAACAACATTTACATTGTATAAATAATGTATATACTGTATAACTGTACATATACACCCATTATATAACATATATACATTATATATACATTTGGGAGGTTACTGCAAAGAAGTCGGAGCCATGAATATACACTAACGATACATAAGGGATACACTAAAATATAGAGGATACACTTTATATACACAATTTATACAACGTAATAGCATATATACAAATTTTATACATTTTATAATATTTTGTATATAATTTTTATAATACAGGATACACATTATATACAAAATTTAAACAATGTAATAGTGTGTATATAATTTTTTATACATTGTAAAACAGTCTGTATACAATTTTTATGATAACATTAATATACAGAATGTAATTATATACATATAACAGTGCATATACAACTTTTATACACTGTGTATATGAAATTACATTGTATCTTCCAAACACCATTAAAATTTTAACTCACCACCAATCAGAAAATCTGTATTTATAAAATATCACCCAAAAAGGAAGATGAGTAAGAAGAAGCAATCACATAAACAAAAATAAGAAGAAGCAAACATTAGTAAATAATAATAAGAAGAAGCAAAATTATTGTGTTTCTCCATTTTTTAAGTAGCAACTCAAAATTAGAAGCAAGACTATAGAGTGTATTTTCTCTATTAATTTGACAGTGTTTTAACTCGCCCAATTTGACCCAACTCTTCAATTTGCCACCTCTAGTGGTACTTGTGGAAATTGAAATCTAGTACTTCCTTTATTTGCTTTTAGAATATAAAGGAATTCATTGCTTCCATTGCAGGTTTTTGGCTTCTTAACAAAACCACTTATTAACTATCTACTTCCACATCATGACCATACAAGGAGCAGTATAGACAGAGAACCAACTATCTCAAAAGATAGGCTTCCTTTGCTTTCATTTGAAGAATCTGCCACAACTAACCTTCTACGTGCGAAAGATAGCTTGTCGATGCTGTTTGAGAGACCTGTATATACAATACATTCCTATTGGAGGAGGTTCGATGACAGTTACATGAGGCCGATATTTGGTGGGCCGCGTAGAAATGAGTCCTCGGGATCGGGATAGAAGCTAAGCCGCCGACCTACTACCACAGATGGTGACAAACCTTAGTCGTGAAATCTTCGATGGAGGCGCAGTAAGGGATGATACCCTCATCGGCGATTTGACATTCTAAAACCTAATCTGAGGTTCTGTGCTCATGATGTGCCGCTTATTTTGACAAGTTAAATCTCAGTTGGGAATTTGGAGCTCTTGTTTTCTCAACTCTTTTTCATCAAGTGGAGAAAGGGAAGGTAAATGTGCATGGGAAGAAATTTTAAGTAGGACTAGGAGGATTTTCTCTCCTTATAAAAGCTATCTTAGGGGAAAATGTCTATTAACCTTGTCTTTGTAATTGTTTATGTGTTTCTTTCGGCTTGTTTGGACGGTTGTATCCTATCGTATTGTTACCTTAAATATAATGTTTGTTTTGATTATTACTTTAATTTTATTGTATCGTATCGTTAAATCCATCACGATAAAAAGTGCTACTTTATGAAACAACGGATTTGGTGTGGTGGCATCGTTTCTTTGCTTTTTTCCTCTCATCTTGCCCTTCTTTATTATTAAATAATTATATTTTATTCTTTATCCTATTTTTTAAATAATAATTTTACTATGTATTCTATTTTTTCTTAATAATGTTGTAAGTTTATTCTTCATATTGTTAGTGCGTGGCATCATGAAATAACGGTAAACGATATAATTTATCTGATATTGTATTCATCAAAAAATATAGTACAATACAATACGATATATTATGAAATGACATATAACAACAATTCAAACAAGCTGTAAGATAAGGAACATTATATTTTGGTTTATTTTCGTAAAAGCATAGTTTCTTGAAGATACTATTGTAATCCTTTTTCCAAAATCTTACTATATATTTAGATAAAAACGTGTAAATAATTTTTATCTTCTTTTGTTGGCACTACTCTATGATATCAAATTTATCCAAAAATAGTATATAATTGCACCTTAAAGAGGGGCGGGTAAATGTATGGACTCGTTTGTCCATAGACATTTTTTTTGTTTTTTCCAGATTTATAAAAAAAATGAGTTTGTCTGTGACCTTCTAATGTTTTTGAAATTTTTTCGAAAATGGGTTTTTTCAAATACCAAAAATAACTTTGACTCTTTTTTAAAATTTTTCAGAGATTTTTTTTCCCTCACAAAATTGCAACATTTGTTCAAGTGAAATGCATATCCAAATAATTTAAAATTTTAAATACTATTTTTTCAACTTAACTTTAAATATATATTTTTTTTCAAAAATCACAAATTTTTATGTCCAAACGCCTACTATATTTATTGCTGTCCAGCTTATCAAAGAGGGAGGACTATAACTGAAGATTGTAAGTATTTGTAGAAAACCAAATGAGTCCGCTATCAAACATATTTGAAGGGAAGCAAATTAATTTGTAGACTTTCTGGCTAATGAAGGACACAAACACGAATTTTCTTTTTGATAAAATGGTGTTTTTTTTTTTTTTTGGTAACTCAATATTTTTATTTATCACCAAAAATATCTTTACAAACCATTAGCTAACTAACACGGTTAGCTAAATCATGTTCTGTTCTTCCTTCACAGCTATCTAGAATCTGAATGCATGCACTATTTTTCTAGCTTTTGCTGGTGCTCTCACACTACAAATACAAGCAATATCTCTAGCTATTGATTCACTATTTCTATACATTTTCTCAAATATTCTCATGTTTCTCTCTATCCAAATACTATGGACAAATTCTGTGTATATCATCTTGAATATTTGTGCAACTTGAGTTTTTCCTTTTGCTCTGTTAATGATCTCCAGCTAATGCTGCTGTCATCCCCTTATAGTCATTGAATTGCCATGCGCCCATTGATTCACTCTATACCATACTTCTTTAGCATAGTCACATTCCAGAAATAGGTGTTCGTGTGTTTCTTCAACATTTCTGCACATTACACATTGAGTAGCTATTACCAGTCCCCATTTTGCTAACCTATCAGTGGTTAGAAGTCTGCCTTGTAGTTGCAACCACAATGTGAATCTTGCTTTAGGTCGAGCTGCATTACCAAACAACATGCCTTTCCATGGTACTCGTGGTTCCTCACCAATCAATTGTATGTATATTTGTCTTGTAATACTCTTTCCTTTCTTGAACCTCCATTGCATCCCTTCAAATATTGATCTAGCTTCCATGATCTTCCTAATCATCCAACATGCATGCTGGGGTATTGTCATTGTTTCTATTGCTTGGCCTTTAATGTAGTACGCATGAATCCATTTGATCCACAACTTGTCTTGCTTATGAGCAAGATCCCAGTAGTTTTTAGCTATAGTAGCCTTATTCCATAACGGTAAGTTTGCCAATCCCAAACCTCCAACACTCTTTGGAGAACATACTCTTTCCCATGACACTAGAGATTTCTTACTGATGGTGTTGCAGGCAGACCATATATAACTTCGACAGTAAGCATCAATGGTTTTTAGCACTTTGGCAGGCAGGACAAAGAGTTGAGCCCAGTATGCTTGCACTCCAAATAGGACTGTTTGCACCAGTTGTACTCTTCCAGCATAGGATAACTTCTTTGTTGTCCATTGATATTTAGCCTAAAGTATATATATTTCAATATATATCGCCTCATATTTTACTTTGGTTTCATGAATTTTAGATGTTAAATGTGATGATTTATACTAATTTGAAGTGTTTTTATGTGTAGGAACGATCCGGGAGCAATTGGGGGCGAAACGTACAAAATGAAAGCCAAAACGAACGAAACTGGGCAAGTTGCGCATTTGGGCGCCACAGGCAGCGCCTTGATCCACCTGTGGTGCTGGAGGCAGTGAGTAAATTTGTGGCAGCGCCCTGGTGGGTGCCTGGCGCTGTCCAGGGCGCTGGTGGCAGGGAATTTTCCTATTTTGCTCGGGACACGGTTTATTCGGCCCTAGACCTACCCAACACGTATAAAAGCAAGACTAAACATATTTTTTGAGGGCATTGATGCCACTTTGGAGGAAAAACACATACGGAATCATTAGGAAGCGGAGAACTCTCAGTTTTCTTCATCTTATTCTAGTATCTTCAGTTTATTCAACACTTCTGAAATTGTCTGAGTACATCATGAGTGGCTAAACATCCATTGTTCTGGGGTTGTGATTTAGCCATGATTATTGTTGTTTAACATTAGCTTGACCTTGATTATAATTCACCAATATATGGTTGTTTATTCAGTTCTGTGTTTACTTGTTGTCTGGCCAGCAGTTAGGTTCTATTTACTATCTATGCTATGCTTGGGAAAGCCGTGTATAGATTAGAGAAGAATTGAAGAGAGAGAGATCTTAACCCTTAAGGGGAGCGGATTTGTGGTTAGGATAGGAATATACCTAGTCACCGTGCTTAATTAAATATCATAATCTTAATGCGTTTTTAATAGATTAATTTTATAGGAATATAGGCGTTAACTTATTTCGAAAAAATAGGCGAGTAGTACTTCGGGAGAAATCTATGAGAGCAATTATCGATTAATTAGCAACCATGTGTGAATTATATGAAAGAGAGAGTTAAATAGAATGCAATATGAATGGTGAATCGATCACAACCCTGAAATATTTGTCTCTACTGAATACACAACAATCAACTCGTTACTTGATAGTTCATTTATTACTTAGAATTTTAGTTTAATATAATCACATTCTTGGACTTTGATTTTGGCTTGATTAAATAACAATTTGAGTGATTTAGTGAGTAATTTAAACAAGTCTCTGTGGGTTCGACACTTGACTTATCATTTTATTACTTGTACGACCACGTATACTTGCGTGTGCGTTTGGGAGCAACAAGTTTTTGGCGCCGTTGCCGGGGACTTGAATATAGACTACTTTCTAGTTTTTGCTTTAATTGTTTATTTCTTCTAGTCTAACGTTACTTGATTGTTGCTCTAATCTCAGGAACTTTGATTGAATGCGTAGGGTCATAATCCAGGACAGACTCAACGGCTTTGACCCTGAACTTGAGAGAAAATTTCACAGAAAGTTGAGGGAAGCAAGGGATACAAACAATATTCAGGCACTCGTCCAATTTCCGGTGAATATGGAAGAGGAGCAACATATGGCTGTTCAGGAGGTAGCAATGCTCAGTATTACTAATGTTACCTCTAATATAGTAAAACCTAGAATCACTGGGCACTTTGAGCTGAAACAGAGCATGATCCAACTACTTCATGCAAACGGGCAGTTTATGGGTCTTCCACACGAGGATCCACATCAGCATATTCTCAACTTCCTGGAGATTAGTGATACTTATATCACTAACGGGGTCACTCCAGATTATGCGAGGCTCACACTTTTTCCATTCTCTCTGTTGGGCGAAGATAAACGATGGCTAAAGGCAGAACCAGCTAATTCCATTACATCATGGAATGATTTGGCAAGAAAATTTCTGGCAAGGTTCTTCCCTTCAGGCAAATCTGCAAAGATCATAAGTGAGATAGTTGCCTTCAAACAGAAAGCAGGAGAGTATTTATATCAGCTTGGGAAAGGTTCAAGGGGCTACTCAGGGACTGTCCTCATCATAATCAGACCAACAAAGTGTTAGCTCATACTTTCATAGAGGGGCTCCATCCCCAAACAAAGATTGTGGTAGATGATGCAGTTGGAGGTTAAGTATTGAAGAAAAGCTTTGATGAAATTTATGCATTACTGAATAAATTCTCCAAAAGCAACCCAGATTGGCAAGGAGAGATGGGTAGGAACATGGCACAAAAATCACCAGGGGTTCTTGAATTAGACCATGTCTCGGCATTGTCAGCGCATATCTCTACACTAACCAATCAAGTCAATCAGATGACCATGATCATTAACAAGCAACTGACTCAACCAGTGCAATAGGTTCAACCAGTGCAACATGTTCAGGTATTTTGTGAAGTATGTGGAGAGGGTCACCCTGGCGACTTGTGCACAGCTAATCCAGAGTCTGTCTGCTTTGTGGGTTATGCAAATAGGGTTCAGGCGAATCAATATGGGAACACTTATAATGCCAACTGGAGGAATCACCCAAACTTCCCTTGGGGTGGAAATCAAGGCACTCAGAATCAATACCGACCCCAAGCACCTCAACAATAATACCGACCACCTCAGACTGAACAACAAGTTAGCCTTGAGGAGATGATGAAGAAAATGATGGCTGATCAGCAAGCCTTCAATCAAAAATTAATGGCAGATCAACACGCTTAAGCCGTAGCAATGAGAAATTTGGAACGCCAAATGGGGCAACTTTCCAGTGCCCAAAATACCAGACTAGTGGGAACTCTCCCAAGTGACACTGAGGCTAATCCTAAGGCATCCATTAATGCCGTATCATTGAGGAATGAGAGACAATTAGAAGAGGTCTAGTCGAAGAAGAGAAAGCATGTAACTTTTAATGAGAGGCCAGCCACTATAGAATCAACATCAGACAAATCAAAAGAGTCAGAGAAGCCAGCTGAAGGGGCGGTGGCTGAGCAACCCCCA
Source organism: Nicotiana paniculata (assembly GCA_005239505.1). Classification (NCBI taxonomy): domain Eukaryota; kingdom Viridiplantae; phylum Streptophyta; class Magnoliopsida; order Solanales; family Solanaceae; genus Nicotiana; species Nicotiana paniculata. The sequence goes on along the minus strand of ML311684.1, from coordinate 68,192 downwards.
CCAGTGGTTGCAAGGCCACCTCCTCCGTTCCCTCAAAGGTTGCAGAAATTGAAAGATAATGCCGGGTACAAAAAGTTCCTTGATCTTTTGAAACAGATGCAAATTAACATTCCACTGGTAGACATTTCGCAGGACATGCCCAAATATGCCAAATACATCAAGGACATTGTGGCCAATAAGAAGGAGACTGATTGAGTTTGAGACCATGGCACTCACTGAGGAGTGTAGCTCAAGAATTCAAAGCAAGCTACCTCAGTAATTGAATGATCCAGGTAGTTTTACTATCCAAATCTCGATCGGTAAGCAAGCATTCATGCGAGCTTTGTGTGATCTTGGGGTGAGAATAATTTGATGCCGCTATCTGTGTTCAGACAGTTGGGGTTGGGTGATCCACGCCCAACAACGGTAATCCTACAGTTGGTTGATCGCTCCCTTGCTCATCCTGAAGGAGTGATTGAAGATGTGCTATTTCAAGTGGGATCTTTCATATTCCCTATTGATTTCATTATCCTGGATTACGAGCCCGATCAGTAAGTCCCATTTATTTTGGGGCGTCCCTTCCTAGCCACGGGCCGAGCTATTTTTGATGTGTGTGAAGGGAAGATGACAATGAGAGTTGGTGATCGAGTGAAGGTATTTAATGTATATAAAGCACTCAAATTACCAGCCCACTATGAAGAGCTATCCATGATTTTTGTAGTGGATAGCAATGCTGCATCAGTGGTTCCTTATATGAACCATGTTGACCCTATTGAACGAGTCTTGATTGGGGATGAAGAAGGTAGTAAAGATGAAACAAGGGAAGAAATTGAGAAAGTACTTGATATATCCTGCAGTTATGTCCACTGGTTAGGAAGATTTGAGGAGCTGAACATGCCTATTACTCTGACCCCTCCTAAATCATCTATTAAGGAATCTCCAAGGTTAGAACTTAAGCCCCTTCCAGCACATCTGCGCTATGCTTATTTGGGGAACTCCGAAACATTACCCGTGATTATCTTATCCAGCCTGACTAACACACAAGAAGAGAAATTGCTCAGAGTACTTCGTGAGCACAAAAAGGCGATTGGGTGGACAATTGCAGATATTAAAGGAATCAGTCCATCATTTTGCATGCATAAAATATTCTTGGAATATGGACATCGCTCGAGTGTTGAGCAGCAAAGGAGGCTAAATCCAATTATGAAAGAAGTCGTGAAGAAGGAAGTAATAAAATTGCTTGATGCATGTATCATCTTTCCTATTTCTGACAGCAACTGGGTAAGCCCGGTTCAAAGTGTGCCAAAAAAAGGGGGGGGATGACTGTGATTGAGAATGATAAAAATGAGCTAATTCCTACTCGCACTGTTACGAGATGGAGAGTTTGCATTGACTATCGAAGGCTCAACAAGGCAATCCGCAAGGACCACTTCCCACTTCCCTTCATTGACCAAATGTTGGACAGGTTAGCGGGACATGATTATTATTGCTTTCTTGATGGGTACTCGGGATGCAATAAGATTGTCATATGCCTAGAGGATCAGGAGAAGACCACGTTTACTTGTCCTTATGGAACTTTCGCCTTCAAGCGAATGCCGTTTGGTCTTTGTAGCGCACCAGCCACCTTCCAGAGATGCATGATGGCTATTTTCACTGATATGGTGGAAAAATTCGTGGAGGTGTTTATGGGTGACTTCTCAGTCTTCGGGTCATCTTATGATGATTGTTTGAAAAAATTGAGTATGGTATTAGCCTGTTGTGAAGAAAGAAATCTGGTCTTAAATTGGGAGACATGTCACTTTATGGTGCATGAAGGCATCGTTTTGGGTCACAGAGTGTCTAGGAGTGGCATTGAAGTCGATAAGGCAAAAGTGGAAGCGGTTGAAAAATTACCTCCACCAATTTCTGTGAAGGGTGTCCGGAGTTTCTTGGGACATGCAGGATTCTATAGGCGCTTTATTAAAGATTTTTCTAAAATCGCTACTCCTTTGTGCAGGTTGCTCAAAAAATATGTCAAATTCAAGTTTGATGAAGCCCGCCTGAAGGCATTTGAAGAACTCAAAAAGAAATTGATAGCTGCCCCCATAATTGTTGCACCATATTGGTCCCTACCATTTGAACTTATGTGTGATGCCAGTGACCATGCTATTGGGGCAGTGCTAGGCCAAAGGAGAGAAAAGTGTTTTATTCCATTTACTATGCGAGTAAAACTCTTGATTATGCACAACTGAATTACACCACCACTGAGAAGGAACTGTTAGCTGTTGTGTGGGCCTTTGAGAAATTTCGGGCATACTTGGTGGGAAGAAAATTCATAGTCCACACCGATCATGTAGCAATCAGGTATCTATTTACGAAGAAAGAGTCTAAACCTAGATTGATGCGCTGGGTTTTGTTGTTGCAGGAATTTGATGTGTAGATAAGAGACCGAAAGGGCACTGAAAACCAAGTAACTGACCATCTATCAAGGCTAGAAAATCATGACCACGTGGAGGAGGGTGGAGAAATTAAAGAAGTGTTTCCTGATGAGCAACTTTTTGTTGTGACACAAAAACCTCCTCCATGGTATACTGATTACGTGAATTATCTTGTGAGTGGGGTACTCCCTCTGGAAATTGAATATGAAGCAAGAAAGAGGTTCTTACATGATGTGAAGTTTTACTACTGGGATGAGACATACTACAAACAATGTGTTGATAAGTTGATGAGGAGATGCATTCCAGACAAAGAGGTAGAATTAGTGATGTATGATTGTCATGCATCACCTTATGGGGGCCATTATGGTGGCGATAGAACAGCAGCGAAGATACTACAATCCGGGTTCTTTTGGACAACTCTATTCAAAGACACCCATGCATTTGTTAAAAAGTGTGACCAGTGTCAGAGGACAGGAACGATCACGAGGAGGCACGAGATGCCTTTGAATAATATCCTGGAAGTGGAGATTTTTGACGTGTGGGGGATAGATTTTATGGGACAATTCCCATCATCCATAGGAAATAAGTACATTTTGTTGGCAGCTGACTATGTGTCAAAATGGGTAGAGGTGATTGCATTGCCGACAAATGATGCCATGGTTGTAGCTGCGTTTGTGAAGAAGAATATATTTTCGAGGTTTGGGACTCCACGTGCCTTGATTAGTGATTGTCACGACCCAAACCGATGGGCCGCGACGGGCACACGGTACCTTACTCAACCGAGCACCAATGTAACGTATCATTCTTATTACATCATCATATACACGTGACATACGAGCCTAATAGGCCAACATAATCATTTATAAAACTCAAAAACATAGGCCGACAAGTCCGTACAATCTTTCACGTACATGACATATGTCTACAAGCCTCTAAGAGTACATAAATGTCGTAAAGGTCGGGACAGAGTCCCGACATACCAAACAATACACGTCTAAATCATACTAACCAAACAAGCGACTCCGAAGCAAATGGAGCGCACCAACATATTCCGCTGAGTTGATAGCCTACTTGGAGGGCTCTCAAACTGTCTATCGGGACCTGCGGGCATGAAACGCAACGTCCCCAGGCAAAAGGGACGTCAGTACGAATAATGTACCGAGTATGTAAGGTACATAAACAAATACATAAGATAAATGGATGACATATAGAGTACATGACTCAACCTGTAGGTCTGAATAACTTTGTAAATCATAAATTACTTTTAGCGTCATGCATATGCGTATGAATGTCATGTCGTGCATAGGTACATGTTTTATAACATCATCAGCCTCTGAGGGCATCCCATCATATCATATCGACCACTGTGGGCAAAATCATCATCGTATACCAGCTGATCAGGTGGTGGTGCGTATATAACGCCATAACCTTTCCCATATCCCATATACATATATATACATACATATATACATGTATATAACGCCGTTTGAATATACATACATATTTACATGTATATAACACCGTTTGAACCATATTTCAGCCACTGTGGGCAACATCATCATCATATACCAGCTGATCAGGTGGTGGTGCGTATATAACACCGTACCCTTTTCCTATATTCCATATACATATATTTACATATATACGTGTATATAACTCCATCTGGTCATGGGTCAATGTGCATATGTAAATGCATGAAATGCATATGAAATACGTCAATAAAATCTCTCGGTACGTCATAAGGCCATTATGCCTCTGATTAATATCATGAAATAAACTTTACCAACATACGTGTTTTCGAGACGCTTGAACAGAAGATAATAATAATTCACACGGGGAATAAAAAATATAGACACCCCTAGTATTTCTATGAATAGATTAATTTATGGAAACTGTCGTTTGCTCATTTCTTCAGTATAAGTTGGACCATGCCAAAAGAAAGAAGGGATAACCTTAACATACCTGAGTCGATTTTCTTGGAAATCCCTCTAATACTCGTTAATTGCGACAAAACACGTGACGACAAGATCAGAGTCAGAAAAAATCCGTATGAAATGCCCGAAGCAATAACTTTGCTATGCAAAGATAATCTTGGCTAAAACTCTTTCTCAATAATACTGCTTACTTTCCTTGGCGGAAACTCTATGTCAATAGAGTTAATATATCCTCCAGATTTGTAAAGATAATTCAGCTCGTGAAATATTTTTAAAAACCTATGTCCAAATCGAAAATCATTCCAAGAAAACATCAATGAACATTGTCCCAGAAGAAGAATAAGAATGCTATCCAATTTCTTTTATATGCCTTTGCCATTCACGTTATCACTTTCTTGGATGAAATTTTTTGTCTATGATATTAGTATATATTCCTTTGCTGGAGCCTTTTAAGAGATTAGCAGATGACTCATTTTCCTTAAAAATTGCCACATATCAAAGTTACCTTTGAGTCACACCCTTTAATTCCTTTGCTTCCACGTACTATACTAAACCTTATCCAAATTTTCACCCCTTCTCCTTAATCAACTTATTAATCCCCCACTAATTCAATAATTAGTCCATTATCCACATAATTAAAAATTATCTCAAATTATTTATAATACTACTCACTTTTAACACACTTTATACATCTCACTATCATGGCCATGTGGCCTTGTATGGTACTATTACATAAATACCGGGTATTTTAGCTCAGGCCGCATTTTATCCCAAAATGTCAAACTTCGACGAGATTCATTTCCTTTGATTTGCTTACCCTTTCTCCTTTACGAATTTACTCATCATGTGTTTAAAATAGCATAATGCTTATAATCTCAATACAATCTCATTCCCAAACTTACGTCGATAACTTAAGACACAACTTTATCGTATCAAAAATGCGTGATGCAACATCTCATCTCCGAGATTCCATCAATTTATTTATGGCGTATTTTTACGTACGAAAATATGGGGTGTAACAGTGATGAAGGGACCCGCTTTTGCAATCGATTGTTGAATAAACTTCTAGATAAATATGGAGTCTGTCATAGAGTTGCGACAACATATCACCCTCAAACAAGTGGACAAGCCGAGGTATCGAAAAGAGAAATAAAGCAAATATTAGAGAAGACGGTGAGTGTGAACAGGAAGTATTGGGCTGCAAAATTAGATGATGCCTTATGGGCATATAGAACAGCTTACAAAATGCCAATTGGGGCATCACCGTATAAGTTAGTCTATGGGAAGGCATGTCACTTGCCCGTTTAACTCGAACATAAAGCATATTAGGCCATCAAGAAGCTGAACATGGACATTGAAGCCGCGGGTGAGAAAAGACTGTTGCCGTTTAATGAATTAGATGAGTTCAGGATGCACTCGTACGAAAATGCTAAACTGTACAAAGAAAAGACCAAAAGATGGAATGACAAGCATATTAAGCCGCGTCAATTCGAGCCAAGACAACAAGTATTATTATTCAATTCTAGACTGAGGTTGTTTCCCGGGAAGCTAAAATCGTTGTCCGGCCCATTTGAAGTGGTGAGAGTCACTCCTTATGGTGCACTTGAGTTGCGAGCTATACACGGTGAAAGGAAATTTTTGGTGAATGGACATAGAGTCAAGCACTATTGGGGAGGAGCCATGAATCGTGATAAAACCAAAGTCGTACTCGCTGATGAGTAAAGCGAGACTCTGCGTCGTGTCGCGACGTTAAATCAGGTGCTTGTTGGGAGGCAACCCAATTTTTATTGCTTTCATAGTTAACTTCTTGAATTTGTTTTTTTTTAGTTAGAGTAGATAGATTTTACATTTTCCTTTGTAGGAATAGAAATTATAACTATAATGGTGTTGGACATGTAATTGAGCATTTAAAAGGTTAGGGGGGGGGATCGGGATATTACTTAAAAAAAAAATAAATCACGTGAACAGTGCCCAGGCCAGCGCCCAACACTGCATGGGGCCCTGAAAATAGTAGATAAAATACCCCCAGCGCTAGGCGCCGGGCTGGGGCTCAGGTAAGTAAAAAAAAATATTCTTTTCATTTTTTCTTTTTATTTTATAAACCCATACCCATTTAACCCAACCCAAATACTCACCTACACTAATATTATAACCCATCTCTTACCCAAATACCCAAACCCACCCACACTCTAATTTCCCAAAAAAACAACAACAAAAAAAAATCCCCTCGCTTCTCTCTCCCTCTGCCGCGACCTTCCCTCCCCTCTTCCCCTCTCTAAATTTTTTTCTCTCTCAAGTTTTCTCTTGTTTTCTTCTCCAATCCACATGTATGTGTTCTTCTTCTTCTTCTTCTTCTTCTTCTTCTTCTTCTTCTTCTTCTTCTTCTTCTTCTTCTTCTTGTGTTTTAGTTATAGTTAAAAAGGTATACCCCATCCCCCAAGAGCCCTAATCCCCAATTTTCCCATTATGGAGTTGTTAAGCAAATTTTATGGTGGGTGGATTGAAATTGTTGAAAATTATGTGCATATTGCATATACAGAGTAGTAAATTAGAAGTCCCTCTACTCCGTTTAAAATTGGGAGGGCCACCATCTTCCACCATTGTTGAATTCTAAAGCTCACACTTTATGCCCACAAGGTGTTTGTAAAAATGTTTGAATGATGGTTTTAGGTACACCGGTGAAGTCTAAGTAACCGAGTGTCTTTGTGGATGAATTTGGGATAAGTGTGGGGTGTATAGGGATGCTTTGATATGCTAGGGGATTGAGTTTTGATGAAAAATCATGTTCCTACACTATGTATCTTATGCATTGTATGTATAGAATTGTTGTAGAAATTACTTAATGTAGTATAGTTGTGTAGTTGTAGAAAGTGGAGTCACACATGCCTCTTGCTCACATTGAAATGAATTCTCGTAACCATGATAAATCATATATATGGATAGCATGGGGAAGTCTTGAGTACCCATAGTTTTGGTATGCAACACTTGCACTTTTCAAATAAAAATCCTGAAATATTGTATATTGCACCTTTGGTTTTAAGTGTGGGGTCATTGTTTGACTTGCACGACAACCTTAGGTATAATCCTTGGAGAGTTCTCATGTTCATGTTTTCATTGTGTGGTAGAATAAAAATGGCTCGTGATGGTGCTAATAAGGGCAAGGGCATTGGCAAGTCCTCCTCCACCTCTCCCGCTCCCAAAAAGAGAAAGCAAGGAGAAGGCCCCTCACGACAAGCTAAGGGCAAGCAACCAGCCGAGGGATCCCAGCCTGCACCATTGAGACCTAGTCCCCGGTTGGACTTAATTAATGATTCGGAAATTGCTTTGCACATGGATTTTGTGCCATACAGTCGCTACATCTCCGACATGGGGATAAACACCAAGGCTTTAAAGAGGAATTTTTCGGAGGTGATTGGCCAACTCCGTGCAAGGCACATGGAAAAGCTCTTGAAATGCCCCGGACCTGCAAATCTAATAATGGTCCGGGAAATCTATGCAAATTGGCACCGAGGGCATGGCACCTTGCGTGTACGGCGTGTCGATATACCAATGACTAGGGAGGCCTTATGTAGATATTTGGGTGTGAAGATGTTGATCCAAGAAGACTAGTAAAATTTGTTCGCAACCCGAAGTACACCTTGATACGTCACACTTTATGTGGCGTGGATTCAAATGCAAAATGGACCAGGAAGCAAGGCAACATTCATCTTCACATGGTCCGATCAGATTTCAACAAGACTGCCAAGGTGTGGCAGAACTTGGTACAGACCAGACTCATGCATGTGGAGCATAGCAATGACTGCACTCGAGCTAGAGCGTGTGTAATTTATTTTCTGATGACAGGTAGACCTATCAATGTTGGTGAATTAATGCTTGGGGAGATGGCCTGTACGAGGTTTGGGCGGCAGATTAAACAGTTCTTCTTTGGGAATGTACTCACTCATTATTTGATGGACCGTGGGGTGCCAGAGTACATAGGTTATGATGAGGTGGTGGAGGCTCCACAAGGGCTACTGGACATCACATCACTGCTGGAGACATCGTCCAAGCTGACACAGGCGGCGAGATATGAGAGGGACGAGAACTTTAGCAGGTATATTTATAAGTCTTTAAACTTTTTAATGTGCAGGGCTGGCGTTACGGATGGGGAGCCTATGCAATTACGCAATGAGTTGTCTAGTTCGTCCAAAGAGATGCTGGGGATTGCACCTGGAAGACCCATTCATTCTTCAAAGGAATCCAACAAAATCAGTGGCTCAGACATAGAGGATGATGGGGGTGACGAGGTTACAGGGCCCCTGTCCTTGGTGCCTCTAGGCCCTGATGATGATGAGCCGGAAGCAGCTGATACGGAGGACTCCGAATGACAGGGAGTATTTATTTTCTCCCTACTTTGCTCTTTAAAGTGTATATGCATCGAGGACTATGCATGATTTAAGTGTGGAGTGGGAAGAATACTGCTTGTGGGGTTGTTGTATAATTTGTATAAATGTGTTTTATTTTAGTTTTAATTATTAGTTTGTGTTAATCTTGTGTAGTTAGCTTTAGTTAGATTGTTAAAGAAAAAAGAAAAAAAATTAAAAATAGATAAAGCTCGGACTTTTCTCGACGATGGATCTGTTGGAAAATTTTCTTGAGGGATAAAGTCCGATTATAAAATTCCAAAAGATTTTTTTTTAGTATAGTTAGGTAGTATCCCTTGGTTTTTCTTTGGGCAACGGTTCTTTTCGAATGGTGTAGCTCGAATCGGGTACTTTAATTTTTTATTTTTAGGAGTAGTTAGGAAGAAACTGAGTAACTTTGAGATACCCATCGACATGTTTGGTGCTGGCACATTAGGCTATGACATACATACTGTTTTTCCTTGAAATTGATTTTGATTTGTGAAGCCTAAGTAAAAGAGAAATAGCCTATTTTGTGACGCATTAGCTCAGTTGTTTGACTTGTAAGTCACATAGTGTATTATTGATTAATTTTCTCAATTATGTGTGTTTGCTTGACTTGATAGTTGAACAGAACCGTTGTGATTGAGTCATGTGCAATGTGTGTGTGAGGACTAGTGATCTTCTATGTATCCTGTGTATTCTAGAACTTTCCATGTGCGTTAATCGAAGCGAAGTTGTAGGGTATGCTAATCTAGGAGATGACCTAGGCATTTTCTTGCTTGATCATGGATGTGCTTGTCACATAAAAATAAAATCTTCCGTTGCTAGTCCCGTTAAGACTATAGACCTTTTCCTTGGCACCCACATAACAAGCCGTACCCTTATTTTGTTCTTAATTTGAGATTTTTGCACCTTCACCTCCTAAGGCACTTAGTCACTAAAAGAAGTAAGGTGAAATATTGGGGATTAGTTTTTGAGTGGAGCCATGGAAAGGCCCGTTGGTGCACAAAAATTGAAAATCGAAAGTCACTAGCCAAGGAACTTTAATGTATGAAGGATGTGTAGAAAAAGAAAAAAAATTATTGTAAGAAAAAAAAAGGAGAAGAGAAAAATGATGGTGAAAGTATGTAGAAAAAGATACACACCTCCACTTCTTATTAAATTGTGCTAGTGAAAGTAGAAGAGTGCTTAATTGAAAAAGGGCTCTGTTGCATATGGGTTGTGGCAAGTGAATTGGTTGAGAAGAATATGTGTTCGAAGTGCGAATGTAGTGTATTAAAGTTCTTAGGAGGGTTAGTCACTATTCCTAAATGTATCATACCCGTACCTTAGACTACATTACAACCTTAAAGTCCTAATTGATCCTAGATTTGGCTAGCTTAAATTAGTAAAGATCTACACCACGGACAAGCTTATGGTACAACTACGGGATGCATATGAATTCTTTGTGAGAGTGGGTGAATTTTGTTCAATTGTGTGATGTCCTCAATTTATATTCAAAAAGCATATTTGAATGTGTGGACTAGTTATATTCACTCTTTTGTTTGTTGGTAAGGGCACATGATCTCATGAGTGATTGGTAATGTTGTAGACTTTCTTTGTTGTGAATTGAGAGGACTTAGTGGTTAGAAGTCGACTCTTGAGGTCTGGTGGTTGCAAATAGGTTATTGGGTTGATTGAATTGATTTGTATACTTGGGCATGATAAAATGGGAAGAATGTGAAATTTTGTATGTTCATGCTTGTGTGCCGGTATCGATCATAGTCAAGGGTAAGGTGTGTGATTAAAGGTAAATGTGATCCTTTATAGTGAACTTTGTACCTGTTGAAGGGTAGTTTTTTGTCCCATTGCTCGAGGACGAGCAAGAGTATAAGTGTGAGGTGTTGATGTTTAGCCTAAAGTATATATATTTCTATGTATATCGCCTCATATTTTACTTTTGTTTTGTGAATTTTAGATGTTAAATGTGATGATTTATACTAATTTGAAGTGTTTTTATGTGTAGGAACGATCCGGGAGCAATTGGGGGCGAAACGTGCAAAATGAGAGACAAAACGAATGAAACCAGGCAAGTTGCGCATTTGGGCGCCACATGAAGCACTTGAGACACCTATGGCGCTGGAGGCAGTGAGTAAATTTGTGGCAGCGCCCTGGTGGGCGCCTGGCACTTTCCAGGACGCTGGTGGCGGGGAATTTTCCTATTTTGCTCGGGACTCAGTTTATTCGGCCCTAGACCTACCCAACACGTATAAAAGCAAGACTAAACATATTTTTGAGGGGATTGACGCCACTTTTGGAGGAAAAACACACACGAGATCATTAGGAAGCGGAAAACTCTCAGTTTTCTTCATCTTATTATAGTATTTTCAATTTATTCAACACTTATGAAATTGTTTGAGTACATCATGAGTGGCTAATCACCCATTGTTCTGGGGTTGTGATTTAGCCATGGTTATTGTTGTTTAACATTAGCTTGAACTTGATTATAATTCACCAATATATGGTTGTTTCTTCAATTCTGTGTTTAATTACTTAATTGTCTCGCCAACAGTTAGGTTCTATTTACTATCTATGCTATGCTTGGGAAAGTCGTGTATAGATTAGAGAAGAACTGAAGAGAGCGCGATCTTAACCCTTAAGGGGAGTGGTTTCGCGGTTAGGATAGGAATATACCTAGTCACCGTGCTTAATTAGATATCCCAATCTTAATGCGTTCTTAATAGATTAATTTCATAGGAATATAAGTGTTAATCTATTTCGAATAAGCGAGTAATACTACGGGAGAAGGCTATGAGAGAAATTATCGATTAATTAGCAACCATGAGTGAATTATATGAAAGGGAGAGTTAACTAGAATGCAATATGAATGTTAAATCGATCACAACCCTGGATTATTTGTCTTTATTGAATACACAACAATCAACTCGTTACTTGATAGTTCAGTTATTACTTAGAATTTTAGTTTAATATAATCACATTCTTGGAATTTGATTTTGGCTTGATTAAATAACAATTTGAGTGATTTAGTGAGTAGTTTAAACAAGTCTCTGTGGGTTGGACACTCGACTTATCATTTTATTACTTGTATGACCACTATACTTGCGTGTGCGTTTGGGAGCAACATCCATGATGAAATACTTGCTACTATCTTTTCAAGGAGTGGTTTCCATTGCACCAGGTAAAGTTTCTTGGTTGATAACGGAACCCCAAGATATTTAAAAGGAAGCTCACCTTCAGACAAACCAAGTTTCTGCAGAATTCTGTCTCTATCTTCTCTGCTCACACCTCCAAAATATATTGAACTCTTTCCCAAGTTTGCTTTGAGGCCAGAAGTTGCTGAGAATTGATTGAAGCATTGTTGAAGAGAAACTATTGATGATATGTCACCTCTGGAAAACAACAGTAAGTCATCAACAAAACATAGATGTGTGATTGCTAATTTTGAACACCTGGGATGGTAATGAAAGTCTATCTTCTTTGTTATTCCCCTTAGGCTCCTACTCAAGTATTCCATTGATATATAAAATATAAAAGGATACATAGGGTCTCCTTGTCTAAGATCTTGAGCAGCATTGAAAGGTATTGAAGGCTCCCCATTAATTAGCATAGTGTAGCTGACTGTTTGCATGCATTCTAGGATCCATTTGATAAACTGAGTAGGAAACCCCAACTCCACCAAGACTTGTTCCAAGATCATCCATTCCACTGAATCATAAGCCTTTTGTAGGTCTATATTTATCATGCATCTTGGGGACACATGTTTTCTTGTGTAGGCTTTCACTAATTCATGTTCTAGAATGATGTTGTCTCCAATTTTCCTCCCTGGTATGAAACCTGCCTGTGACTCACTAATTATGGAAGCAATGACTGTTTGAATTCTTGCATCTATGACCTTTGAAATCAGTTTGTACATAATAGTGCCACAAGCTATTGGTATGTACTCCTTCATTGTTATGGGCTTGTCATTTTTGGCAGCAATGTAATGGTTGTATAGTTGATGGCCTTGTACATCTTCCCTGTGTTGAAAACTCTTTTAATGCTTCAACATACTTCCTCCTTAATGATACCCCATCCTTTTTTGAAAAAATTAGCATTATATCCATCAATCCCAGGAGCTTTGTCTTCACCTATGGCCTCAAGTCCTTTTTGAATTTCTTCCTTAGAAACTGGAGCAATTAGATCTAGATTTTGCTGACGAGTCAGCGTTGGTCCACCCTTCATATTCATTTTGTTAATGGATGGTAACTCCTTTGCTGAAGATCCCATCAAGGATTTATAAAACTTCACAATCTCCTCTTGAATTTCTTTTGGCTCAATAAGATTTATTCCCTCTAGAGAAGTGATCTCCTTAATGAGTTTTTTCTGACTTCTCTCCTTGACCACAACTGAGAAATATTTTGTATTTGAATTATCTAGCTAGATCCTATCTCTTGTCTTCTGTTTCATGATGTTCTCTTCTATCATGGACTATTTTTCCAGATTCTACATTGTAATTCTTTCCTGCTCCATAAGCTCATCAGACCATTGTGAATTCATCTGCTTCTAGATTATCACTAAATCAGCTCTTGCTTTATCTATTCTTTGTGTAATGCTTCTAAACTCCTCATTATGTAGTTGCTTGAATAATGGTTTCAGATCTTTCAGTTTTATCCATATGTCTTTCATTTTCCAATTAGAAAACTTTTGTTGCCATACTTTCCCCACTAGTGGCACATCATATTCCATCACTATATGACCCCATTCCATCATCCAATCATGGTTGCCAAAAGCCCTATCAAGTCTGCTACATATTTTATCATTGCTTTGCTGCTTATTAGTCCATGTGTAGTATTCACCAGTCAATCTTACTTCATTTAGCAATAACTCATGGACACAGTCATTGAAATCTTTGATCTCACCATACTGTACCGGATTCCCATATAGCCTATCCCGAGGATATAACATTGCATTAAAGTCCCTAACAATTAACCATGGCATATTCATTCCTTGAGCTAGTATTTTAAGTGTTTCCCACATAATTTTCCTTTGCTCACATGTGTTATACCCATAGATGACAGTTATAACACGTCTTATCTGCTGCTACTGTAGTAACCTGACAATGTAGTAATTGAGATTCTTCTCTCAACTTATCTACTGTGTATAATCTACTATCCCATAGTAACAAAATTCTTCCATTAGGTGCACTCCGATAATTATTTTGAAATCCCCATTTGGGAGCCACAATTGCTGCTTTATGCTCTTTGACTTTGGTTTCTGTTATTCCTGCTAGAGTAATATGTTTTTTCTTTAAATACTTTCTCAGTTCCATTTGTTTATACTTTTTATTTGCTCCCCTTATATTACAAAAGATCCAATTCATTTATTAACAACTGGTTCCACCTCCTTTGTAAGGAGGTGCTGATTTGGATCCACCATATCCTCTATTCAACACATCAAAACCATTCTTTGTTAGAACTGAGCATAAGATGGGATACTCTTGTAGGCTGAATTCTGGTTTTCCTTTATCAGGAGTACTGATCCCCTTCCCTTCTTTTAGCTGTTGATCCCGCACCAAAATAGTTGCCTGCATCTCTGCAACTTATGTGTGTTTATCAACTGTCTCTGTATTCTTGGTCTCTTTCCCTTCTTCTTGTTCCGTTCCTTTACTGTTGCCATCTTGTCGATGTGTTGTTTGTTCTTTTGTAACCCATATTTGTACAATCTTCTTGGGTCCTCCTTGTTTGACTGGTTTCTCTCCATTCCTTCTCTGTATCTTTGGATAGACATGACTAATAACTTGGAAATTATCACAAAACATTGGCTTCCATATGTTAGATCTTGTTGAAACACTTTGCCACTAGGATCCATCACTTCGATTTGGTCTGGAAAAGGTTTTGTCACATTAACTTCCACTAGCATTCGAGCAAAGGAGACATACATTTGTTTGGCTGTGCACTCATCAGCATACATTGGTATCCCAATAGCACTTGCTATCCTGCTTAGTGAATTAATTCTCAAGCAATTCATTGGTAGTTTTGAGAATTTAATCCATAGTGGTATCTCAGTTGGGAACTCCTTATCAAAATCGAAATCTACAGTCCAAGGCTTTAAAATGATAGGTCGATTATTGATAGTGTAAGGGGCAGCATATAAAATTTCTTGCATATCATCAATAGATTGGAATTTGATGATGTAATATCCTTCATCATGCATAAACATATCTGGATTTGCTATTTTATTCCACTTGAGGTCAATATATCTACGCATGGCATTATACCCCGGGCAATCCTCAATTACATAAGCAATTAGGGCTCCTTTTCATTTTTCAGTCTCTCGATCCACTTCCTCCTTTTCTAGTTGAATTACTACTTTGCCATCTACTAATTGAGGAGCAATATAGGACAGAGTCATACCGTTCTCTACTGATCTATTCTTCACAAATAGACTCGCCCATTGCTGAGCAGGTTGTTGTACTGTAGCATGCGACGTTGTTCTATTGGGCTCATGTGGCTTTTCTACCCCAACTATATTTGAATTTGCTCTGGCTGTTACTTCAACTTTATTTTGCTTCAATTGAGCTAGATCCGGGCTCAGTTGAAGTTTCTTATCTGCTGTAGTTCCTTTAGACGATGATCCAACCTCTATCTGGTTCAGCTCACTCATTTGAATCGGTGTTACTTGCACTTGTTCCTCCATTGTAGTTTTCGGTTGCATGCGTCCACCTACCGAGCTTCCAAAGGTGACTAATGGAAGTTTCCTAGGTCTGCCGCGTCCTCTTCCACGACCGTGTCCTCGCCCTCCTGCCATGGTTAATCATGTCGGCGCAGGTTAATTATCATGCGCCGAGTCCAGTTCATTCATTAGTCGTACTTATTTTAACATTATAAAATGGTGTTTTTGCTTATGATAAATTTGAGTTATGTGGCTTACGAAAAATTATATTGTATGTTTTATAATAAGATAAGTCAAAAAAAAAAATAATCCTCTCGACATAGACCGGATTCGTGGGAGATCGACTCGCGGGAGAGGCGATCAAAGGTAGCTGGTTCACCTTCTCAAAGACGATTTAATCTATCTATATATTAATATAAATCAGGGAATAACAAAAGTGATGTGGCATATCTCAAATGCCAAGATATCTATTTATCTTTTTTCTCATTTATTTGCAATTTTCTCCTTATTATTTATATAAACTCAATTAAAGTTCTGTTTAAAAAAAATTAGAGGTCACAACCGTTACCATAAGTCACATACTTAAAAACCATTCCCATTAATTAGGAATACCAAAAGCCACATCAGTTTTGAAACGGTGCATAATCTTTGTAGCAATGCATACAAAGATCAGTTTTAGTTTAAAGCATTGATCCAATCACAGAAACATACTCTAATAAACAGAACAGATGCTTTTTCCACAAGAAAAAAAAAACATATGCTATTTATATTATAGTAGTTGTTTCTCTTTTTCTCTCTTAATCTTTTTGTTTGAATTTAATATTATCTCCCTCAAAATATGCTTACAATTTTTTTGTTACTCAATACATGCTTTATTTTCTTCATAGATTTGACTGATTTACATTCCTTAGGAAAGATCAGAAAAGGAAAATGCTTCTGCAATGTAGTTTCATGTACTTATCCTGGGTATGAAATCGTCTTTGTTAGGGAGCGCTTTACCCCTCAATGTGGTATTTTTCGGCGCAAATTCGAATTTAGTCGAGCCCAATATGGGTGCGTAGTAGAATGGAACTTTATTCTGCTTACAATCGTTTCGGTTACATCTATATCAAGCCTCAAGTGCTATATATGGACATACTTAGTGTTTTCACGTTCTTTTTCTTTGTTTTTCTTTTTCCTTTTCAAACTTTGCTTGGATTTAGCATTTTACGTCTCAGTGCATCATTCTTGCTATGCCCACATTTCACTTGGTTCATTAGCATAAGAGATGTTAATAAATTATGAGAGATTCTTTTAGGTGGTAGTTCTATCGAACTTAGAGCTATATTGTTGGACAAGAAATTATATTTACATAATATTCTCATGTTGAGTTTCAATTGTCCCATTTTTTGTTGTTGTGAATAGAAAAATTTGCAGCAAAAGAGAATCAATGTGATTATCAATTTTCGTATCTATATAAAGTGTTTAAAAAGGTCGTGCTTATATAAAGTGTAGTTTGATTGCTCGAGGATGAGCAATGGTTTAAGTGTGGTGGTTGATGATAGGCTATAATTACGTATTCCAGTCGCTTATTACACTCTAATTTACTGCACTTTAATTGAGTTTGAGTTTTAATCGCTAGTACTTTGCACTAAATGTGTGTTTTATGCCTAGTAGGAGTGATTCTGAGCTATGTAGATGTTATGGAATAAAAGTGATTTGGAGCTTTGAACTCTGAGTAAAAGCCCAAGGAATTAAGTCGGGATCGTGTTCGAGGATCAAAATTTGATAGTTAAGAACGAAAGAAAAATCGAGTAGGCATATTGCGCACTGTCTAGTAAAATACACATAACTTTTCACTCAGAATTCCATTTGGTCTGAACAATATATGATTAGAAAGATAACTCAAAGGGATACAACTTTCATGTTTTATATTTTTCCAAACTCCAAGAGAAACAGGGGAAAATACGCGAAACAGAACACTGGCCAAAAACCGCGCCCGGGTCCGCGGACAGGCTGCCAGGAAATTGTCCTTTTTCGCTTAGGAGAAGGTATAATTGTTTGGCCCGACCCTACCTGGTATATATACATGGAAAAATGATATTTTGAGGATTTTGGACAGATTTTTGACACAGATTCGACCTAAGGAGGTACAGACACAATAGGAGCAAGGCGGAGAATTCTTCTACGAGTTTTTCCTTCCTCTTCCTATTTTTTATTGTTGGTTATGACTTTTAGTATCGTAGTTTTGCATACTATTATGAATAGCTAATTTGTTATCTAGGGTTTTGATGGAACCTCTTGGAGGATGAATTATTGTTATGTTTTAATATAATTTAACCTTTAAATTTGTCTATTTGTTCAACTACGTGCTGATTTCAGTAGATTGAATGACCATCGATTGATTGTGCCTATTTATTATGTGTTGCTTGAGAAAGGATACATATTTAGGTGGTTGTTGAATAATGTCACTCTTAACGTATGTGAGAAATCAATACAGCGGGTTTAAAGGTAGATTTAGAAATAACAAAGCCTTGACGTGGTCATAATGAGTAGATAAAAGCCAACTAGCGTAGTTCGAGAGAATATGTCTAGTAAATTTTTGTAGTTTATCAAGAGAGAATTACGGCACCTAAAGTGCTCATGATCAGTAGAGAATACATAGGCAAAATTGTACGGAACATAGCGGGAAGGATTCCAAAATTTGGGGAAATCATAACTCTAGACCTCCTAAATTTAATCACCAACCCTTAGTATCTTTAGTTGTTAATTTACTGCTTTAGTTTTGTAGATAATTAGTTAGATATAAGAATCTTAATCTTTATAACTTAGAAATTTATTCGAGCTTGTCATCTTAGCGATATTGAACAATTATAGCTAAGCCTTAGTTCTCTGTGGGATTCGACTCCGGACTTTTAGACCGGATTATATTTGCAGTGACAGTTTATCCTTTATAAGACTAGAGTTGGGCGTGATCCAATTGTGGCGTCGTTGCAGGGGACTTAACGGTGTAGCTGTTGGTGTACATATTGATAAGTTTCAAGTTTGAACTTTTTTTTTTTTTAGTATTTGATTTTTATTTTATTTATTTTAGTTTTATTTGTTAATTTGAAAAAAAAAACACGGCATCATGGAATTATGAGAGTTTTGATGTTGGTAATTCTACTTTTGATCCTCCTTATGCTTATTTTGGAATAAACCACCCATGTCAAAATATTCCCGAGAGCGAGTTATGTGCACCAACTCAATCTTATGTGTAGAATGTATGTGATATGTGTGGTGGTCAAGATGTTCACTTTCATGGTTGTGCTTATATTTCTTATCTTCCCCAAACCCCTTACTTTGATGGTTCTTCTTTTTTCTTGTGAAGTTAATAGGAACAAAGAACCAGGGATGATGACCTGAAGAGATCAAGGATATGCTAAGGTGCCTTGTGGAACAAGATAATGAGAAACAACTGCACATACAAAGGCAAGATGCTACTATTCGCAACCTGGAGGCACAAGTGCGTCAATTAGTTGAAGCATTTAATGCTCAACCAGTTGATATTGTGGATAGTAGCCAAAAGGAGCTTGTATTAGATGCAAAAATTGAGGTGCTAAGGGAGGAGGTCAGAGTAGAACACCAACAATCTAACCAACTAGAATTTGAGGATGCCGATGTTGGAGAAGTAATAATAGAGTCAACCAGGGACGTTGAAGATACTAATTTAGTTGACTCTAGTGTGATTGGTGTTGAGGAGGTTAAAAATCTTGAAGTTCATGTATTTGAGCGTGTTGAACCTCATTCCAAACACTTCTCTACATTATGTTCAGACGGTGAAATGGGAATGGATCTTTACGAGCATAAAAAGCAGTCCAAGGAAGAAGTAGATGGGCCTTATATTTTAAAATTTTCAAGGCCGTCTAGGTAAGGTGACACTCCTCGGTGGAGAGCCAAAAAATGGATGAGAATTCATTTAATTTTTGGCTCACAACAATTTGTATCGCCCCAAGAGCATGATCATAGAGTAGAATCAAAACTTGGGGTCCAATTCATAAGTTCAAGGTGGAGACAAAAAGTAGTTTACGTCGTGCCGCGACGTTAAATCAAGCGCTTGCTGGGAGGAAACCCAACTTTATTTTTATTTTATTTATTTATTTTCTATTATAGTATTATTCTTGTAGTGTCAATTTTTGATTTTTTAGGAGCATGGAATGCAAAGACATTGGAAGGATGCACTAGAAAACCAGATGGTTGAAACTAAGTGTGAGGTACCACACGAAGGACCAGGACATTGGAAGGATGCAATAGCAAACCAGATGGTTGAAACTAAGTGTGAGGTACCACACGAAGGACCAGGCCTAGGAGAAGTCTGAGTACCCCATGAGATGCTAGTGCTTTGGCCTTTGACCTACCAAGGAGTTTATTTTATCCTCTTGTATGTAGGATTGTGCATTGGGGACAATGCATAATTTTAAATGTGGGGTGAGGAGATTGTCTGGGTGACTTTCCATTATTTTAGTTTTGTTAGTTTAATTGAATAATTCTTTTTTACAAAAATAGAAAATATTGGACTTTTCTCGATGATGGATTTACTAGACGATTTTCTTGAGGGATTTAAGTCTAAAGAAAAAAAAAATACAGAAAGATTTTCTTTTGTTAGGTAGTGTAGCAATTCCCCCTTGGTTTTTCTTTGTACCGCGGTTCTTTTCCAAGGGTTTTGTTTGAACCGGGTGTAGTTAGTTTTTTTTTAGGAGTAGGAGCCAGTGTGAGATGAATTGAATTGAAGCAATATCTCTTGGCTTTGTTATGCCTTGAGAATAGTGAGTACTTTGGTTGTGACGCTTAGGCTCATTTTTTGACTCTTGAATAAGTACCTTAAATTGTATAAGCTTAACTGCTTTGACTAGAGTGTCTTGATGAAACCAATCCTGAGTGAGTTATGTGCCATGTGTGTGTGAGGTTTGTGTGTTATTCTGTGCATTGCATTTGATGTCTAGAACTTGCTCCGTGTGTTTGCAAAGCGAAATAGTAGTTTTGTTCAGTCTTGGAAATGATATAGGCGTTTCTTTGTTGAGCCAGATATGTATATTTTACCAGCCTAATTATTATGTATCGCAGTTAACCTTTTTGAGCATGTAATCTTGTTTCTTTGGAAACCACATTAAAGGCCTTACCCATTTGTTTGAATTAACCATCTATTTGAACCTTCTAACCTCTCATGAGCACTTGAATTCTTATGAACTGTGTAAAAGTTAAAGTGTAGGGTGGTTGGTTTGGCTTTTGAGTGGAACTAATGAAATAAGGAGAAAGGTGCACTGTTTTGAAAAAGTAAGAGCCACTTAAATAAATAAAACCTTGATAAGTGGTGACTCTTGATGTAATTGTGCTTAAAGAAGTATAGGGTAATAAACATTAATGTGAAGGAGGAGTTTAGTTTGACATAAATATGGAGTTTGAATGTTAAAGTATATGTATTAAAGTTCTTAGGGAGGTGTAGTCCCTATTATATCTAAATATATCCTACCCGTCCCGCAGCCTACATTACAACCAAATAAAGTCCTACTTGATCCTAGACTGAATGAGCTCGATTAGTAGAGTAGTACACTACGGGCAAGCCTATGGTGCATCTTTTGTGGCATATGAATGTTATTTCTGAGAGTGAGTGAATTCTTTCTATCTTGAGTTCCTAAGTGTTCTTAAATTTTATTGTGTGGAACTATTCTCTTTTGTTGTGTGAGGGCACTTGATTCATGAAGGAAAGGTAATCATTGACCTCTATGTTAGAGTAAGTGGGTGAGTTGTGAATAATGCGTGGGACTTGTGAGTCAAATCTTGAGGTGAAGATGTTACGCTTTTGTGCTTAGTCTATTTTAAATATTCTTGGTGTGATGAGTTAGGAGAATTGTTTAAAAAGGTCGTGTCTATATAAAATGTAGTTTTATTGCTCGAGGAGGAGTAATGGTTTAAGTGTGGGGTGTTGATGATAGGATATAATTACGTATTCTACTCGCTTGTTACTAAATTTGTCTCCACACACCTTTTTAGCACTCTTCTCAAATTGTGAAGACAGTCTTTGAATGAATCCCCCACCACGGAGAAATCATCCATAAAGACTTCCATTATATCTTCAACCATATCAGTGAAAATGGCTAACATACACCTCTGAAATGTAGCCGGCGCATTGCAAAGACCAAACGACATTCTCCGAAAGGCAAACCTGCCATACGGACAAGTAAATGATGTTTTCTCTCTATATTCAGGGGCTATTGAGATCTGATTGTACCCCGAATATCCATCTAAAAAGCAGAAGTGAGATCTCCCAGCTAACCTATCCAACATTTGGTCAATGAATGGCAAGGGGAGATGGTCTTTCCGGGTGGCTGTGTTCAGTTTTCGATAATCCATGAAAATTCGCCAACCCGTGATTGTACGAGTCGATATCAACTCGTTATTCTCATTTTGCACGACCGTCATTCCTCCCTTCTTTGGCACACACTGAACAGGGCTGACCCAGTTACTGTCAGAGATGGGAAAGATGATACCCGCATCTAAGCACTTGATCACTTATTTCTTCACCACCTCTTTCATGTTCGGGTTCATCCTTCTTTGATGTTCTCTAGAAGGTTTGTTGCCCTCTTCCAAGAGAATCTTGTGCATGCAAAAGGCCGGGCTGATACCCTTTATGTTTGCCATGGTCCAAGCAATATCAGTCTTACATTCCTGTAACACCTGTAGGAGTTGTTCTACTTGCACAACTAGAAAACCGGATGACATAATAACGGGTAAAGTAGATTTAGGCCCTAAGAAAGCATACCTGATGTGAGCTGGAAACAGTTTCAGGTTCAACTGCGGTGGCTCCTCTATTGATGGCTTCGCATGTGGTGTTGCTCTTTCTTCTAAGCATAGTGGATCGAATTGAGGTTCCTTTTCCAGAACCTTTGACCTTAAATAGCCATGACCCACTCTGCCAACTCTTCACCATCCACATCTTCCAAATTCATCAAGCAAGCTTCTAATGGATCTATGACATTAAGGGTCTCATCCTCCTCCTGTAGTATTACATCCACGACCTCCACTAATGAACAATTTGCAAATTCGCTGGGCCTCCTCATAGATTGTTGAACATTGAATATTATTTCTTCATTATTCAACCTTATTTTTAACTCTCCAGTCTCACAATCGATCAATGCTCTCCCAGTGGCTAAGAACGGCTTCCCTAAAATAATTGGTATTTCTTCATCAACTTGATTACTTGACAGTCAAGAATAACGAAGTCAGCAGGAAATACAAACTTCCCCACTTGGACGAGCACATCATCCAGAATTCCTGTCGGCCTTTTGACTGTGCGATCAACCAGTTGCAGCAACATTTAGGTCGGTCTAGCTCTGCCAATGCCGAGTTTTGTGTAGATTGCCAAAGGTATGAATGTATTGGTAAAAAATAAACTTCACACGTGTAATAATTCTAATGACAAGGAAATCTACGTGGATCAATGGAAACATGACAACTGGTCAGAAGTTTAGAAAGACGTATGGGGCAAAGAGGAACGGAATAACATACACATGAGACAATTAGATGCAGGGGTTCCAGTCTAATTGAGGAGTTGAAGAGATATGGCCAGAATGAACCAATGCAGAATAAAGGGAAGATTCAAAGATCTTCAATCAATGATCTAAACGTTACATAATCTTCACGCAACAGTTACGATTACCAATTGTAACGTTACGTCAATGATATTATTAGTCATTAATGCTCAATCATTAAGAAGAGTAGACGTTATATTAAGAAATTTCCTATAAAAGGGAGTAAAACCTCACTTGTATGGAGACGTTCGAACCACTACTAAAATATACTTACTTTATGCGATCTTATTGCTTTCTTATTTACAAGTTTAATTCTTATTATATGGTTATTAGAAGCCTGAGTACTTCTTAAAATAGCTTTGACTAAGAATCTAATTCTTTGGTTAAACAAATTAGTTCCGTTACCGGGAATCTGATAATCTTTGTTTTTTCTCGTATAACCTTTATTGAATCATGTCGAATACCAACGACAACAACCAACAAACAACTGGAACCCCAATTCCATCACCCCAGGGATCCCCACGAGGTTCAAGGGACAACTCCCCAGAAATATCTACAACTCACAACAATGATCAAATTGGAAACGAGCAAACAGGAGAACAAGATCCTATGAAGCATATGGTTGGTGAATATGTTAGTGAAGCTCTTCAAGCTTTCATGAGGGGGCTACCAACTGTGACACCTACGCCTCCTCCAAACAACACCGCGACTATAGAAAATCCACAATCTAGACTAGCAAATTCAGGAAGTAGAGGCACTCTAAATGAATCACTTGAAAGAAGACCAGGTATGTCTAATAATTCATATTTACAATCTTTAATACTAACCTTGCAGAAACAGGTGAAGGAAAAAAATGATCGCATCGAGCAAATTCCTGGAGTACCACCTGTCATCAAGGGTATTGATATTGATAAATACTCTCAAAAACCCTGGAATCCAAGTGCATCACCTTTGCTGATTCCCAAAAAATTCAAAAAGCCTGACATACCAAAGTACGATGGGACAACCGATCCACGTGATTATGTTACTGCTTTCACCATAGGAGTAAAAGAAAATGACCTAACTAAGCAAGAAATTGAATCCGTGTTGGTAAAAGAGTTTGGGGAGACACTCACCAAAGGAGCATTAACATGGTATTCTCTTTTGCCCAAAAATTCTGTTGTTTCTTTTGCTGAGCTTGCAGATTTGTATATAAAAGCACATTCCGGTGCGCAAAAAGTGGAAAAGAGAATGGAAGACATATTCAAAATAAAACAGGGAGATACAGAGTTGTTTCGTGAATTCGTAGACAGGTTTCAACGTGAAAGGATGCTTCTACCCAGAGTACCTGACAATTGGGCAGCTATGGCTTTTGCAAGTAATTTGAATGATAAAAGCTCTAAAGCCACGAGGAGACTCAAAGAAAGCTTGAGAGATTTCCCATATACGACATGGAACAGTGTTTATACAGGTACAACACCAAACTACGAATTGAAGAAGATACTATTGCCCAATCAAAAATACAAGACAGGATGAGTTCTAGACGTTCCGAATCAGAAAGGAAAACTGGCAAAAATAGGTACGATCCGTACATGGAACCTTCAGAACGAGAGGCTTGTTCCAAATTTGAAAACCCACGGCCTGATCACAGACTGTCAAATAGAGATTCGAGCTCATCATCATCAAGATCCATAAAGGATCGAGATGAGCGAAGTAGAGGTAATGCAAGAATTGGAGATTACAATTTCAATGTAAGTACTTCCGAATTAATTACAGTATTAAGAAATATGGGTGATAAAGTTCGTTGTCCCAAATAAATGAGGTCAAATCCAAACAGAAGGAACCTAGAATTCTGGTGTGAATTTCACAATGATCATGGGCACAAAACATTAGAATGCAGGTTATTGCAAGGTGAGGTAGAACACTTATTAAAACAAGGTTATCTAACAGAACTGTTTAGTGAAAAAGATAAACAGGCATATACGAAGAATAGGCAGGAGCCCCCAAAACAACCATCTCCGAAGAGAACTGTAAACGTGATAAATGGAGGAGATGAGGTAAATGGCGTAACTTATACTTCAGCAAGAAGGATGACCAAGTTCATAGGGACCCACATGAAACAGACTCGTGAAACTTTGGAGGCTGACATCATCTCATTCGACGACTCAAATGTTGATGGTTACTGCTTCCACATAACGACGCACTGGTAATATCTCTACTTATACATGACACTAACGTGAAAAGAGTATTGATTGATCCAGGTAGCTCGGTCAATATCATTTTGCTGAGGGTTGTGGAAGAGATGTTAATGGGGAGCCGTGTAAGTCCAAAAGCACATTCCTTATCCGGATTCGACAACTCTATTGTCATAACAAAAGGAGAAATTGAGCTTAATACCTATGCAGAAGGCGTCGTCCTGGAAACGAAATTTCAAGTTATATATACAGATATGATTATAATGTAATAATGGGGAGACCATAGATCCATGACATGGATGCAGTACCATCTACTCTGCATCAGGTAATCAAATTCCCTTCCAAATAGGGAATCCAACATATGTGGTGATCAACAAACTTCAAGAAACATCAACTCAGTGATGCATTCCAATGCAAAAGAAATAGCGGAAGAATCAAAAGACGAGGGAGAAACACGAACAGACGCCGAAGAAAATGATAAAGACACGGTGAATCAAATCACCACAAATGTCGTATCAAGACATACAGACATGGATTCCAGACCTGATGTTATTCAATAACCAGAAGAGAATGAAAATATTAAGACAAAAACTAAGGAGATCGAAGTTGTTCCACTGTTCGATCTTAAGCCTAAGCAAAAATCCACATAGGAGCAAGGCTAAGCCCGACCAGAAGAGATACGTTAATTGAATATTTAAAAGTTAACGCAGATTATTTTGCTTGGTCTCATTCAGATATGACAGGTATACCCCCATAAGTGATGACTCATAAACTAAATGAAGACCCATCCTTGGTACCTGTTAAGCAAAAGAAAAGAAAGCAGGGATCGTTCAAGAATCAAGTGATCGATGAAGAGGTACAGAAACTCTTAAAAACCGGTTCAATACGTGAGGTAAATTATCCTAATTGGTTAGCTAATACCGTAGTGGTACCTAAAAATAATGGTAAATGGAGAGTATGCATAGATTATACAGATTTGAATAAAGCATGCCCAAAAGACTCATTTCCATTACCGCACATTGATCAAACGATTGATGCCACTGCAGGTCATGAATTATTAAGCTTTCTAGATGCGTATTCTGGTTACAATCAGATAAAAATGAACCCCTCGGACGAGGAAGAAACATCCTTTATTAAGAACAGGAGGTTTTATTGTTACAAAGTCATGCCTTTTGGCTTGAAAAATGCTGGAGCCACGTATCAAAGGCCGGTGTGTTGTGAGCATGTAATTTTTCACCTACTAAATACTCCTACAAAATTAGATAAGTAAATTAATCTTATGGATTTTGTTGAATTTTTAGTGATTAATTGTGAATTGTTTTGCATTTGCATATTCATAATTCATCTTTTAAAATTGCTTAATTAGGTGCACCATTATTATCAAGGAATTATAAACTCATTATTTGTGATTAATTGAATAACAAACGAATAATGATTATTTGAGATGATGTAGTTTTGATAACTAATGGCTAAAACTAATCATTTTTTATGGATTTAATTAGGAATATTAAAATTAATTAATAAATGGACAAATTAAGTTAGAATTAATTACTACACTTTTCTATTAAGTGTTTAATTTAATTAAAAGTTAATTAATTAAATTAGTATAGACAAATTAGGCCTAAAATCGGACCTGTGGCCAAGAAATACCTAGGCCCAAATCTATATCTACACTAATCACCTGCCCCGCCCAATAATCCCCTCACCCGGCCTGCCCCATACACCATCCCAAACGACACTGTTTAGTTTAGTCAACCAAATCCCCAGCGTTGATCGAAATAGATAAGACAGCCAGGAGCTCCCCCCCTTTAGTATATAACTGTCCAAACCACCCCCCTACCCGCATTCCATCAAAGCCTACCCCCCAAACCCTAGCCGCCTCCCTATCCCCTCCGTCTCTCTCTTCTGTATAACGAAACCCTAGCCGCCCTAGGATTTCGCCACTCGGAAATCGCCATTCGGCGGCAGACCACCTCTAAACCACCCCAAACTTTCACCCTACAACCCCCTCCTCACCCTTAACCCCCTCCCACTATCAGTTTCCCCAAAAAACCAACCAAAATCTTTGAAATTTAGATCTAGAATCTGAAAAACCTAAAATGCTACAAAAATCGACTTCGAACGATTTAGCGGTTCGGACCTACATGAGTCAGTTGCTCTTCGTAAGATCAATTGATTCATGTGGGTTTGAATCGTTTTCAAAACCCTCCGGAGTCCGGCCAAGGTCCGACGATTCCATTTTTTCCGGCCAAAACCATTTAACGGGTATTCTTCTTCCTTCTTTACTGTTTTACGTGTTAATAATACCTAAATTATTGTTAATCACTGTTTTTAGATTATTTAGGTCTAGTTAGCTTTATTCTTGCTTGTTATTTGATTAGTAATTTTTCTCCTATCTTTAATGGTTTGTGTGTACTTGATAGAGAAGACTAAGAAAACCAAAAAATGACAAGTTGTTCTATTCTCTTTACAGTTTCTATATGCTATTAAGACATGAAACCATGTATTGTAATTTTGTTTTTAGCTCTTTGCTTAAAAAAACTACCTCTAATTGTTTATTACCATTAGGGTTAGATTCTGCTTCATTACTTTATGATCATTTGCTATTTAAATTTTGTGACAAAACCTGTTTTGATTGATTAGCAATTTGGGCTCGTTGGATATAATCTAGGGTTGTCATTTAGATGACTATTTTCTTTGATTCAAGTTTGATTGATTCAGTATGTCAACATGTCTTGCATATCCTTGCTTACTTTGGCAGCTTTGTTTAGTCATTCTAGGATTCTCTGTTATCTGTCGGCTTTCTGTTAAAATTCAATCATGAATGTTTAATTATGTTTGCCAATCCTGTTTTGTTAGTAATTGTTAGTTCATTGATTGTGCATCATGGTTTATAATTAGTCAGTGAATTAATTAAGATGTTAAGACTTCGCTTGGGTTATCGCTTAACTGATTTTGGTTGGTGATTCAGCCTGAGTTGTTGATGTGAGTTATTAATCTGAGCCTGATAGGAGTTAATTAAGGGGCTGATTTGGTTAAGTTAATTAGTCACATTTAGATTGAATTAAACCTAAAATCAACTAAGCTAAGTACTGAAGAGATTGACTTAAACCAGAGTTGATACCTAGTTAACTAAAGAACATAACTAGGGTTAGGTAACTAGAGTTAAATAATAACCCAAGTGAGTACCCCTGATTACCCAATGGTAAATTCAGGGACTCCAAAGGGTACATTAGGTAGCTCAGTTTAGGAGATCAGATTTTTAAGGGTAAAAGGATCTTTTAATAGGTAAGAATGTTCTAGAACAGGGGCAGCTGTCCCAAAGATAAGGTTGACAGCTGCCCTATATACTATTTCAGCCTTTTGGATGAGGAATATCCCATCCTTAAGCCTCCTATAAATAGACCCTCTTGGTACAGATTCAAGACCTTACATTTTACTCTCTCTGAGCTGCTGAAGCATTTTAAAAGCACTGAAAAATCAGAGTATTGTCCATTCATAAACGAAAATTTCAAAAAAAAAAAAAAGTATTAGTAGAGAAGCAAAAAGAAATATGATTTCTTTTGGAATCAAGTTCATAAGAATAGGGCTTAGCTTTCAGCTTATGTTCTTTCCTTTGGATTCTGATTTTGGGAACCTTACTCATATCCAAGAATACTAGGTTAATTCCTGCTGGGCTACTGGGTTTTCTTTGGGTTGCTGTTTGCTGCTGCTGAATCTTCTTCCTTTTGTTGATTATTGTCCATACTTGACCTTTATTTGGTCAAGTCCCTTTTGCTGTTTTACTCTTAAAAAGGTATGTATTAACTCATCTGTTCTTAATAAAATGCTGGACTGGAATCTTCTTCTTCTACTCACTGCTTAAACTAGCTGTTCTTAATAAACGAGGTTGTTTCTTCTGCTTTGTGTAAATGTGACTGTATAGATGCTTATTGGCATGATAATGATTCTGTGAGTATGATAGGTACTGTTTAACTGTTGGTATTTCTTTGCTGGAATATTCTGTTTATTTCAGGCTGAAGGTATATAAATGTAGTTGATAATCGTGGTTCTACTTTCCAAAAAAGGCTGCACTATGGTGTAAAACCTGACCTTCTCTATGGTTAGGTTCTCTCTATAAGTATGCAGAAAATATGCTTTCAATTGAGTCTCTTTGGTTAATAAAGATATTCAACAAGAAAGTCTCTGGATAGGTTAGCATTAGCACTAGGGTGGATGAATTTGACCCATCAATGGTCAAATTCACCCCATAATAGTGCACAAAACAGTAGTGTAGATGGCTGAAATTCACCCTTTAAAGGGTATACAACATGTAGTCAAGAAGGGATGTAGAGTAAAGAATTTGAACCCTTGTATGGTCTGATTCATTCTCTAAAAAGCCAAGAATAGTCAAAGTGTTCAAATGAATACTGGTTGACGTATTGGTATGGTTGTTAGAAATGTCAAGCAAATTTGTATCTCTGGATTTGAATCAGACTCTCCCTTATAGTTAGATTCGATGTAAGAAAAAATACACAAAACATGTTGCCTTTCTTCCTGCTGAATCTGTAATTGCCTGTTAAAATTTGGTTGTTCATATATGTGTGATTATAACAGTAGAATTATCTCTTAGAGGCTTCTGTGATTAATTCCATATCCTTGAGGTCATAATAGAGTCATTAGCTAGCATTAAAGGGTAGTGAATCCGACCCTTTAAATGGTCAAATTCACCCCCATAAGATGCTTATATATGTTGGTTTGGACGACTTAGATCTTATGTCACTATGAGAGCAACATGTAAAGAGTTGAATCTGATCTCTGTAATGATCAGATTCATTCTTTTACAGTGCATATAAGTTCTTTATGGTCCAGTTGGGACTAAAAGCTGAGGAACAGATCCTAAAAGCATGAAAGTTGCTGGCTTTCACAGAAGCAACAGCTAATCTTGTTTTTTTTATTTTCTTCTTATTATTAGAATTTGTATATTTAATTAAGAACAATGTAAAAGCGTAATTACAACTTTTTTTTGTATATACTTTTAGTTGTAATAAGGACTGGACTGTACACTTAATTTCAGTTTTATTCATGTTTCCTAAAATTAGAATTTACATTCTATCTACTCTGAAAACGACATTAGGCAAAGAACGCATGCGAAATCGGTAAAAACACTTCGCTGGATCTCGAAAAATGGTTGTCTCAAAATTCAGTTAGTTTCGACATAAAGTCAGTAGATTATCTTCAGTCTATTTTGTGTCTTATAAATCTGCGAAAAATCAATGTATACGTGTGTGAATTTTAAGCCTTTAGAAACATGAGATCATTTTGTTTTAAATTGATAAGAATCACTGTCTCAAAATTAATAAGACTGCCTGTGGTTCACTCTTTTGCTACAAATCATAAAAGTTCTGAAAGTAGCATAATTTTGCCTTGCCAATACATTTCAGAATTAATGAGTATTTTTAGATTTATGTTTAGGCTGCCTAAAAATGGAAAATCAGAAAATCCGTTGTGTTATGCTTATAAGTGTATGTATGAATGAACGTGTATTTTTGATTACCATATTTCCTATTTATTCATCAAACTGGAAAGTAAAGATTATTAAGACTTAGTTGGATTTCCTGAACTAGTGACCTCTCTATAAATTAGCCACAATTAGGATTGGCCAAAAGAGTTAAATGGTAACTTGGGCTAAATATGGCCATAGCCCAAGATTTGTGTCCTTTAGAATTTAAGCTTAAACAATCTTCCGCATATCCTTTAGGTTGACAAATACATCTTTAGGTTAAAATTTGGAAAAGAATCAACTATTATCTCAAATTACCATAAACTACACTCGGCAGTGGAAACTCATGCCCCCGACCCTCACTCCAAACAACTAATAAAACGCATATAGCAGCCACGGGTGCATTTCATGTGACGTGATTGCCATGTGTTCAAAAACAACAAGTGGACGCTATCGTAACTTGTCCAAGATAAATTCATAAACGTCCTAATTGATCTTAAAACCAAAATGCTCCTTCAAATAGAAAACATAAACAATAATCAAACATCGCCTCAAATAGGCACTATAAAACCGTCATGACCATAGTCTTGACTACGTAATCTACACTCGGGTGCGGTAACTCATGTCCCCGTCTTCAACTTCAAATTGTAATAAAAATTACATATTGTAATTGCGGGTGCATTTCATGTGGCGCAGTTATAATATGTCAAAAAACAAACAAGTGCACGCCATCGTGACTTGTTTCAAGATTAATTCAGAAATATTAAAAAGCGGCTAAAAATTTAAAAAGGCTATATGCACGATAGGTTAATATACGTGAATAATTAGATAATTAGGCCAAATATTAATAGTTAAGTGACCATGCTAGAACCACGGAACTCGGGAATGCCTAACACCTTCTCCCGGATTAACAGAATTCCTTACTCGGATTTCTGGTCGCAAACAAATTAAAACAGAGTCAAAATCTCCTCGGTTTGGGATTTTAAAATAAAACGGTGTCCCGGAGCATCGTCAAAAATCCGGGTGGCGACTCTAAAAACTAAAATAAATCCCAAAAGCCGAATAATGTCACTTTAATTGGAAAAACTCCCTTATTACCCTTCATTAATCCGGGGGGGGGGGATGGAAAAAGGAGGTGTGACAGCTTTGGCGACTCTGCTGGAGATCGAACCCAGAATCTCTGGTTCAGGGTTCAAGAATTCGAGCTTATATAACTGTTATGTTTTGGCTTTCCTTATCTGATTTTACGTGTTTAAACCTGACTTGCTAATTGTCGTATTTACCGCTTTGATATTTATCTGAATTGCATATAAACTGTGCCGAAACCCTTCTTCTCTTTGAGTCTTCTAAATCATCTGGGAAGTGTGCACTTCGTGTGACTTCTTTTCTGTTAGAGTCATCCAAATTCTAGAACGAGGTACAGACAAGTTGCAAAGCCGATGAAGCTTCTGTATTCCCGGTACGCTGCCCCGACCTTGGCTCGAGCTTTCTGCTCGGGTAATCCTGGTCTAGAACAAAACCCCAGGACTCAAACTTAGTATAACATAGCCTCATGCCGGATCCCTAGTAGTAACGCTTATTTGCATCACGTGCATTTGACTTAGGGGACTCAACACAGGGATTGGGTCCGTCTAGGACAGGTGTACCCAAAATAAAAGACTATCTTGATGCATCTTACCTTCTACGTATGCATTTATTTGTTTCGGCTTGTGTATTGACCGACTAAAAATAAAAACAAACAGAAGAACCAAGAGTGAGGTAGAATAGAAAATTCACCTTATTTTAAAATCCCTGTATTTGAAATATCCTGAAACTCTGCCAAAATTTCTGAAAATGAAGAAGGAAAATAATATTCCAAAACAAATTGAGTAGGTGTATATTTTTAATCAGTCAAGATTTTCCCGAACTACGCATTGTTTGATTCTCACCGGTGTGGGATACGTAGGCAACCCTCATCGGGTCCAACTTTATTTTTCAAAATCAAAATATATAGTCCTAAATAAAATTGGGTGACGCCATTCTATCATAAATAGCCAGATTGCCCAAGTGGGGCACCGGAAGGCTATTTTGCAAAAGTAGCCGCCTGTGGTTTGTTTTTAAGTTTTCACCCACTTCGCAAACACAACCTTAAAAACTTCCAACCCGAATTATTGAAGGGCCACATTCGCAAAAAAAAAGAGAATGGTCCATTTTCCTTATTACAAAACCCTTTGAAAAAATAACACTTTTTCATTCGGTCAAATTTTTTGTGGTTTTAATCAAAACGAATGTGCAGGATGAATACAATTGAAAACATTCCCTTCAGGTCCGTCGAGGAAATCCCTTTAGGACTCCATGTGTGGTGGAGCGACTTGGGGGAAACTAGTAGAAAGTCTGATGTGAAAGCTTTAGGCGGACTTACTGGTCTTCTAAAAATTAAGCCAAGGCTGGACATCGTCGAGGCTCTAGTATCATTTTGGGATCCCGCCCACAACGTGTTCCAATTTTCAGACTTTGAGCTGACACCCATGCTAGAGGAAATAGAGGGGTATGCTGGTCTCAATGATAATCTTAGAAGTCGGTACCCGGTGGAACCCAGGGCGGTAACTCCACATAAGTTCTTGGATCTTTTGAACATTAGTCGGGACGTCCAAGACCCACACCTGTCCGAAGAATTCTGTACTTTCTATTTTCTGTACAAACGATATGGATATCCCCGGGGTTATGAGGCTGACAACATTGGTCTAACTCACAAAGATCAGGCTAAATGGGAAGCCCGCCGGGGGATAGTTTTCGTGGTAGCATTCCTGGGCACCTTGATTTGCCCAAGAAGTGACGGACTCATAGATATCAGACTGGTAGGGATGGTGGATTTCATGATAAAAAAGTCCAATGGCACCTTTATACAATTGGTTTTAGCTGAGATACCGCGCCTTGACGATTTTCTAGTCTGGAGGGAAATTCTTTGAAGGGTGCAATATACTCCTGCAAATTTGGTTGATCGAGCACCTCTGTCACCACCCAGGCTACATGAACTACGACTTAACCGGTTTGAATTGCATCGAAGAACATGGTACTCGGGTTGAGGGCCACAAATTCATTGACTGCCGACCGAATCGAGTGGACGTTCGGGTGGCTCTCTGTCGGCGAGGTTATCAATATGTCTGCTGAGGTTTGCTATCTTTTGTTAATGGGTCTGCGAAGCATTCAGCCATATGCTCCGCACCGGGTCTTACGCCAGTTGGGAAGACAACAGGGTGTTCCACATGACGAGGACTTAAGCCAATAAGCCATTGAGTTATGCCCGAGAGCTGCATTTCCTGAAAGCAGGGTCCGTCAAATCTGGAACGAGTGCAGATTTTTAGAACCTCAGACGCGGGTGAGAAATTTGTCCAAGGGGGAAGTGGAGTCCACCTACACTTCTTGGTATGGAATAAGAGGCAGAGAGCACAAAGAACCAGAGCGACCTGCGAAAAGACCTCACGTACAACATTTTACTGAGCAGGCGCAAGAACACTGGGTTTTGTTAGAGAAAGAAAACAACTACCGGGCTACCAGAAGTAAACTGGAGGCCTAGATCAGGGAGCTCAAATTCGAAAACACTTTACAAACTGCTGAAGCCGAAGGGGGAAAAAAACCGGTTGAAAGAAGAAAATGAGGCCCTCCGGGCTCAAATCCAGGAAATGAGGATAGCCATTGAAAACCCTGAGAGAAGCAGAGCCGACGAAAGACTCATTACCAGCCTCAGGCAAAAGTTGTGTAGCTATGGTGTGACCTGGACAGAGCCGAAGAGGATTTGACCCAAGTGCGAGCAAAATTGGCAAAGAGTGCAGAAAAAAGAGCAGAATTCGTGCAAAAAATGAGAAGAAAGCATGACCAAGAAGTTGTGGGTTTAAAAGAAGGGATGGCCACCTTTGAAAATGAAACGGCCAAGCAAGTCAAAAGATTTAAAGTNGGAAGACGAATTGCAACAATGGCAAGAGCAGAGTCACAAAGACGCCTAGGTTTTAGAGGCAAGATCCCAGCAGATCGGGCGTCTACTTCAGGAAAAAGGTGTCATCAGGCAAAGGGTCCGAGATATAGCCGATTACATTGTCACCAAATGTCAGGAATGCGAAGATATGACTCGGACCACCTTCTTCTCGGCAGTAATGATCTTCTTCCACAAGATAATGGATGACCTATGTCGCCTCCAGCAAGATTTGGTACGCAGGACCGTGGCGAGACCGAATGATGTCCCGCGGGCCCCTGGAGCAGTAAAAGACCTTATGTATTCTTGATGTCCTTTTCGAGTATTTCATTTTCCTGTTGCAGTCTTATTTGAGTCTACTTTAAGTCTTTCTTAGTTTTTGAATTTCCTAGAAAGTATGTCGGATTCTTTTGTAGTTTTAAATTTCCAAAAAACGTTTGCAATGAATGAAAACTGGAAGTTTTATCTAATGAATGAATATTTGAAAATGTTTATTTCCTTTTGTATTTATTCCATGAACTACGTAATGATCTGATTCACGCGACGCCGTGATACGTAGGCAATCCACATAGGATTCGATCATAACCTTAAGAAAGGAAACCAAGCAAAGAATAAAAGAGCGGAAACAATAACAAAGGAAGGACAAGAATGATAAAAAAGGAAAAACCGAGAAATAAAGACGGGATGAAATATACAATTGTTGCAAAACATATAGAAAGCGTTTAATTGCCTAGGTGCATTGCATACCCCAAATGTGCGATTCTTTATGAGATAAATGCTTCAACCTAACATTTTGTTGTTCAATCTCTAAAGGTATTTTTAGGTGGTTGGTTTTGCGGTAACCTGGCTTCCCATCCTTACTTCACTAGATCAAAAAGGAGCATGAAATGACATCCGAAAGTCACTTATCAATCGTCAACTCTTCCGTGGAAGACCTGAATCCAGCCATCCCAACATCGGAGTCAGTAATAGCTGAAGAGAACAGGACTCTGCGTTGCCGCATGCTGGAAATGTAGGATGCATGGTCCAATGGTAGGGAACCACCCAATAACATCCCGGGTTTCCCAGATATAATTCCCAGGGCAGGCGGGACATCCAACATCCCCATAAGTTACCCAGCCACGCCGTTTGGATATCCAACTATGTCGGCTCACTTTGCCGGAAGGCCTTCTGCGGTTCGCTCCCAGGCCCTGTTTTCTGGTGTGTCTTCCAACATCTTCACCGCTCCACCAATCTTTGCCACGGCTCCACCGACTATCTCTGGGAAAAGTTTTGAGCCGCCAACAATCACATTCCAAACACCGTCCATCCATCTGGATACCTCTCATGTTACTCCCAATGCATACCCCCAACAACCTCAGTCTGAGGTCACTTTGGGACAAGATAAGAAAAGCCCCGAGCACGAAGAAATGGCCTGGAAAATGAAGAGTATCGAGTAGAGCCTCAAGAATATACAGGGGCTGAGCGGGAAGAAAAGCGTCTCCTATGCAGATTTGTGCATGTTCCCCCACGTCCACTTGCCTCTTCGGTTTAAAACCCCCAAGTTCGAAAAATATGACGGACATGGGGACCCCATAGCTCATCTGAAAAGGTACTGCAACCAGCTCCGGGGAGCAGGGGGGAAAGAGGAACTTCTCATGGCATATTTTGGAGAAAGCTTGACAGGGATTGCATCAGAATGGTACATGGACCAGGATATATCCCGCTGGCACATGTGGGATGACCTGGAACGGGACTTTGTTTGGCAATTCCAATACAATGTGGACATCACTCCCGATAGGAACTCTCTATCCAATCTCAAAAAGAATTCCTCAGAAAGTTTCAGAGAGTACGCCATTAAATGGCGCGAGCAGGCCTCCAGGGTCAAACCTCCGATAGATGAGGTTGAAATGGTCAGTGTCTTTCTACAAGCACAGGAAGCTGATTACTTCCAAAATATGATGTTCTCCATGGGCAAACCATTTGCGAAAGCAATCAAAATTGGAGAAATGGTGGAGAATGGTCTAAAAACTGGTTGTATCCTGAGCCAATCTGCCATAAGAGCAACCTCTCAGGCCATCCAAAGCGGATCCGGGAGTGCAGCCAACAGAAAGAAGAAAGAAGAAGGGGCCATGATGGTTTCCGATGTCAGGAAGTCTTGACAATACCCACGTCCATTTCCCAAAGCTTCCCAACATTACTATCCTCACCAAGATGCAGCTTATGCTACGCCCCCTTTTCCCTATGCGGTAATGAACACTCAGTCGTATCCCAGGCCACAACAACAATACAATCAGAATAGAGCTCCACCCCCGAGAAACAACCATCTCCCCCCAGTTCCATATAATCCACGCCCTCCCCAAAATAACTATCCATACAACACCTACCCCCGTGAACCACCGAGGAGACTCAACTTCACTCCTATCGGTGAGTCGTATTCAAGCCTCTTCCCAAAATTAGTCCTGATGGGGCTTCTACAGCCCGTACCTCCGACCAGGCAAAACCCAGCATCAGCATCATACAAGCCGGGAACCAATTGCGCCTACCATTCCGGATCAGAAGGGCATGACATGGAGGAGTGTTGGACCCTCATAAGAGCCGTGGAAAACCTTATAGAACAAAAGAAAGTGGTGTTAAGAGACGAAGAAGCTCCCAATGTGACGAACAATCCATTGCCCACTCACAATAATGGGCCCGTCATCGACATGATTTACGACGACCAGGATTTTGATCCAGCTCTAAAGGACATCATCGCCATCGCAGATGTGGAAAGAAAGACCAAGGAGGCACCCAAACCAGTCAAAGAAATGAAGAAGAGTAACCCCATTCCCTAGGTCACGGGGAGGCTGAAGCCAAGACAAATATGGGACCCTCTAAAGACGCTGTTCTTTACGTCCCCAAGGCACCCAGGAGGGAACAAAATGTGTTGAGTCCTCCCAGAAGGTTACAATTCAACAAAGCAACGATGAATGGCCCAAAAATGTACGTGAAGAAAGGGACGTATGTGGCGCGGGGGCAAATAATTTCACCAAGGCTGAATGAGCCCGTGGTTATTAGCCGCGCGTCGCAGACTCCCATGAAGAATACTACTGCAGTCCCCTGGAATTACAACAAGACGTTGGTGATGTACAAACGAAAAGAAATTACGGGGGAAACAAGTGAGATAAACTCATCAGAGAAATACCTCAACCTAGAAGAACTGAACAAAAGCAAGCAGAAACGCTTTCCGCCTAAAAGGACGATTAGTTCCGGAGAGGCAGAAGAATTCTTCAAAAATATGAAAATCTCTGAATACGCCATAATTGAGAAACTCAGAAAGTCCCCCACTCAAGTCTCGCTTCTATCCTTGCTGATAAGTTCAAACGAGCATCAGAAAATCCTGATCAAAACACTTAATGAAGCATATGTTCCGGCCGAGACCACAGTTGAGCAAATGGAAAGAATGGCGAAATGATTTTTCGAAGTCAACCGGATCTCATTTAGCAAGAATGACTTTCCCCCAGAGGGGGCTGCCCACAACAAAGCTCTCCACCTAACTGTTAAATGTGAAGGTTACTATGTGAAAAGAGTTATGATGGACGGCGGATCTGGGGTTGATATTTTCCCTCTCTCGAG
The DNA here is from genome assembly GCA_005239505.1 of Nicotiana paniculata. Taxonomy (NCBI): domain Eukaryota; kingdom Viridiplantae; phylum Streptophyta; class Magnoliopsida; order Solanales; family Solanaceae; genus Nicotiana; species Nicotiana paniculata. Next base: position 30,080 of record ML311684.1, on the reverse strand, counting down.
CCTACAAAGAATGGAGATTGGGACTGAGAGAATTAGGCTCAACAATGTGTGCGTCCGTGCATTCGATGGTATCAAGAGAGAAATGATCGGGGAGATTGATTTGGTCTTGACAATCGGACCTGTAGATTTGAAGTGACATTCCAAGTCATGGATATGGACACTTCCTATAATTATCTCCTGGGAAGACCTTGGATCCATGCAGCAGGGGCAGTACCATCTACCCTCACCCAGATGGTTAAGTTCGAGTGTGGAGACCAGGAAATTGTGGTCCATAGAGAGCACGAGCAATCTATTTACAGGGACCCATCAGTCCCATGCCTGGAAGCAAGAGAAAACAGCGAGCACATAGTCTACCAGGCGTTCGAGGTTGTGGTTGCGGACCAACATGAGGAAGGAACCCTGTGCCCTCAACCCTTCCTATCAAACTCATCAATTATGATCGCTAACGACATAATTAAACATGGGTACACACCTAGNGGTACTCCCGACGATGAAAAATGGGCTGAACAATATAAGAAAAATGGTTGGGTATTGCCTCAGCCGATCCCAAACATCACCGCATCATTTGTCAAGCCAAAATACGTGGAGGAAGAGGAAAAGGCTTTCACGGCCGAAGAAATCAAAGAAATCTGCGGAGCAATGAGACAAATGTTGTATGAGGCTCATATGGTCCAACCAGGAGAAGGCTCCAGCACTGCTGAAGTGCAGTATATGGGGCCTGATGCCATGTTGAAAAACCGGAAGGCTACTCCATCCCCCGTCAGGCGGGAATCCCGGTAGTTCAGCTTTTGCCATCTTTTCTGCACTATGAGCTATTTCAGGGTGTAACTCAAGTGTTTTTAATTTCTTGCCTTTTGAATTTCGATGTAAACCCTCATATGTTCAAATTCAATGAAATGAAATCAAAATTTCATCGTCTATTATTATTTCTGATTTTTGTTTATTTTTCTTAGGTTTTCAGTCCTAATAATGCGGCCTTGAAAAATATGACATGCTTGCAGACATCATGCTCTGATCTTAATACGCCATCTAACCTCGAAATAATGAATCAAGAACCGAAATATGAAGAAGAAGAGGCTTTTAGGGAAATAAATCGAGAATTGGAACAATTCGAGAATAAGCCTAAGCCAAACTTAAACGAAACAGAACCCGTTAACTTGGGCAATGAAGAGGAGATTTGACAAACCATGATAAGCGTCCACATGGATAAAAGGACTAGGGACCCCTTGATTCAACTCCTATTTGAATTCAAAGACGTGTTTGCTTGGTCCTACGACGACATGCCCAGACTAAGTATGGACTTGGTGGTACACAAATTGCCAACTTACCCCGGTTATCCACCTGTCCAACAAAAACAGAGAAAATTAAAACAGACATGAGTGACAAGATCAAAGAAGAGGTCGCTAAACAACTAAAGGCTGGAGTATTCCAAGTGGTCCAATACACCACCTGGCTGGCCAATGTGGTTCCGATGTTGAAACAGGACGGAAAGGTCCGAGTATGTGTCGACTACCGAGATCTGAATAACGGAAGTCCCAAAGATAATTTTCCACTGCCAAACATACATATCCTAGTTGAAAATTATGCCAAACATGAGATACAATCTTTTGTCGATTGCTATGCCGGATATCACCAGGTGTTGATGGATGAAGAGGATGCAGAAAAGACAGCCTTCACTACACTCTGGGGAACATACTGTTACCGGGTCATGCCATTTGGTTTAAAGAAAGCTGGGGCTACTTATATGAGGGACATGACCGCCATATTCCACGACATGATGCATCAGGAGATTGAGGTGTACGTTGATGATGTGATCAGTAAGTCCAGGACCCAAAGTGACCGTGTGCAGCATTTGAGGAAATTCTTCGAACGCCTGTGCAAATATGATTTGAAATTAAACCCAGCCAAGTGCGCTTTCGGAGTTCCATCCGGAAAATTAATGAGATTTATAGTCAGTCAACGGGGCATCGAGCTGGACCCGACAAAGATAAAATCTATTCGGGATCTCCCAACCCCAAGAACCAAGAAGAAGGTCATGAGTCTGCTGGGTAGGTTGAATTACATCAGCAGCTTCATCGCTCAGTTGACATCCACATGCGAGCCTATATTCAAGCTGTTGAAAAAAGATGCAGCCATCAAATGGACAGACAAGTGTGAGGACGCTTTCGACAAGATCAAAGAATATCTGTCAAATCCTCCAGTGTTAGTCCCACCAGAACCGGGGAGACCTTTGTTCCTATACCTGGCAGTGCTAGAAAATTCCTTTGGGTGTGTTCTCGGGCAGCATGACCCAACCGGGAAGAAAGAGCATGCCGTATATTACTTAAGAAAGAAGTTCACAAGCTACAAGGCCAAGTATTCTCAGTTAGAAATGATTTGCTGCGCTCTAACTTGGGTTGCTCAGAAGCTCCGACATTATTTGTTGGCTTATACCACCTACTTCATCACGAGGCTAGATCCTTTGAAGTACATATTCCAAAAGCCAATGCCAACTGGGAGATTAGCAAAATGGCAAATCTTGCTCACAGAATTCGACATTGTCTATGTCACTCGCACAACAATGAAAACTCAAGCATTGGCCGATCATCTAGCTGAGAATCCGGTTGATGATGAATACCAACCTTTGAGTACTTATTTTCCGGATGAGGAAGTCAATTCCATCGAAGTAACCTTGGAAGGCGCTGACACCTGGAACATGTTCTTCGACGGAGCAGCCAATTCAAAAGGTATTGGGATAGGGGCAATCTTGATCTCGCCCATAGGACAACACTACCCTGCCACGACCCGCTTCCGTTTCTTCTGCACAAACAATACTGCTGAATATGAAGCTTGTATAATGGGCATGAATATGGCCATTGACATGGATGTGGAAGAGTTATTGATCATGGGGGACTCCGATTTGATCATTAAGTAGGCTCAGGGAGAGTGGGAAACTCGAGATGTTAAGATCCTTCCCTACAGAAAGCATGTGGAGGATCTTAGCAAGCGATTCAAAGCCGTCGAGTTCAGATATATTCCTCGGTTCCACAATGAGTTAGCTGATGCGCTGGCCACTCTAGCTGCAATGCTGCCATATCCGGGTAATGTTTACATAGACCCATTGGAGATCCAAATCAAGGAAAACCATGGTTATTGCAACACGGTCGAAGTAGAACCCGACGTCCAACCATGGTATCATGATATTAAAAGATTTTTGAAGATAAAAGAATATCCAGAGCAGGCCAACGGAGACTAGAAGAGAACCATCCGAAGGCTCGCCAGTAGTTTCTTCCTAAGTGGGGAAGTACTATATAAAAGGACTCCCGATCTAAATCTATTAAGATGCGTAGACGCCAAGGAAGCCGAAAGGATTATGAGCGAGGTGCATACAGGAGTATGCGGTCCCCACATGAATGGGTACGTCCTCGCAAAGAAAATCTTGTGGGCTGGATATTATTGGATGACCATGGAGAAAGATTATTTCGGTTTCGTCCGGAAGTGCCATAAGTGTCAAATACATGGCAACTTAATCCATGCACCACCATCAGAGCTGCATCCTATGTCAGCACCCTGTCCGTTCGTTTCCTGGGGAATGGATGTCATCGGGCCAATCGAGCCAAGGGCCTCAAACGGGCACAGATTCATCTTGGTTGCTATAGACTATTTCACAAAATGGGTCGAGGAAGTTACGTTCAAAGCTGTCACTAAGAAAGCGGTGGTGGATTTCGTGCATTCTAATTCATCTGTCGTTTTGGTATCCCAAAAACTATCATTACCGACAATGCAGCGAATCTGAACATTAACTTGATGAGGGAGGTGTGTGAACAATTTCAAATCACACACCGCAACTCCACCCCTTACCGGCCCAAATCCAATGGCGTCGTTGAAGCAGCAAACAAAAACATCAAGAAAATTCTCAGGAAAATTATTCAAACATCCAGACAATGGCACAAGAAGCTGCCTTTCGCATTGTTGGGATATTGCACGACCGTACGCACGTCAGTTGGGGATACTCCTTACTTATTGGTTTATGGAACTGAAGCCATAATACCCGTAGAAGTTGAAATTCCTTCCCTTCGGATTATTGTCGAAGCAGAAATTGAGGATGATGAATGGGTCAAAACGCGACTGGAACAATTAACACTGATTGATGAGAAAAGGATGGCCGCAGTGTGCCACGGGCAGTTGTACCAACAAAGAATGGCCCACGCTTACAACAAGAAAGTGCGACCTAGGAACTTCAAAGTGGGGAAACTTGTCTTAAGACGAATCCTCCCGCACCACGAAGAGGCGAAAGGAAAATTCACCCCAAATTGGAAAGTCCGTACATCATAAGGAAATTTCTACCAAAAGGAGCGTTATACTTGGGAGACATCGAAGGAAATGACCCCGAAACGGTTGTCAATGCAGACGCAGTAAAAAGGTACTACGTATGATCCTCCATATAATATTAAAAGTTCTCCGATTGAAATGACGAAGGCTTTCATTCTCGCTACCGAAACACCATTAACCCTTTTACAAAGGCTTTTGAGCCGGTTACCTTCCGTTGATTACCCTCTTTGGAACCTGAAAGTGTTGTTGAAAAAAAAAGAAAAAGAGAATCAAATGAAAGAAAAAAGAATCAGAAAAAATAGAGGAAAAAACAAAACAAAAACCAAAACAAAATGTTTCCATGTACGTTCGACTTGATTCCGAAAGGATACGTAGGCAGCCTCTCCCTGGGGTTTAGTCACACCAAAATAAAATTCCACATTTCCCCAAGAGTGTAAGCTGGGGCAGATGTTATAATATGTTTGGCGATAATTTCGCCGAAGAGGTTCCAAAGTTGTAATTCAATACAAATTATTTTTCACCAAAACCCTGTTCAAGTCCTTCCGATCAATTGGCAAACATGTTTAAAGTTGGAGGATACAGTGTCGAATCTGGTGCAAGCAAATGAGAGAAATGAAAATGAGAGAGTCTTGATAGTGAAAACTCGCAAAGAGCACTACAAGGCGACGTAAGCAGAGAACTCAAAAAGGAGAGAGTCTTGATTAGTGAAAACTCACAAAGAGCACTACAAGGCGATGGTGAGAAGAGAAATGAGAGAGGTTAGTTGGTGAAAACCCGCAAAGGGCGCCACTGATCGAAAAGGATAATGGGTCACTGACATGGACACGGTCCGGGGCAAGGTTTATCAATCTCGAGGTGATAGTTGTGATGAATTTTTGAGAGTTGGACGGTTTACACGGATCAGGCATCCGGTCCAAAAGGCATGTCATGATCATTAAAGTCCGCATGCACTCTAGATAAGTCCTTCTTTCCTTTCCCCGAAAGGGCTACCTTTCGTTTAAACTCATTATCCATTCTGTCATTTATTGTTTCTCAATCCCTTTCGGTCTAACTCTATTCCCGAAATAAGACAAAGAAAGGATGGCAAAACTGCTTTACAGGGTTCTCATTTGACGCAAGCCAACATACAAGGGGAACCAATCCTCACTAGGGGCACCAAGTCGATCCCGACTGGCCACAGTGGCCGATGCTGTAAACACAATTCTTGAAAGGAGAAGATCCAAATCAAAATGCCTATGAAAGCAATTGGAGTGAAAGGTTAATTCCCACGTGGCTAACCCTCTCGGCAAAGTCGGAAAAGCCGAAGCGCTCCAGGTGCTTTAAATTAAAGACAGGGGAAAGACCAAAAATGGAAGGCCGATAAAGGCGAAGTAAAATTGGAAAGGTTAAGTCTCACGAGACTAACCAGTACGGCAGAATTTGAGGGGCCAAAAATCCTCCCCGATACTCCGGAAATCCAAAAGAGAAGAAAATGTAAGGCCTACAAAGGCAGAATAAATTTGAAATGTTGGATCCTACATGACCGGTCACCACGACGAAATCTGGAAAGCTAGGTCCCCGGTCTTAGAAATGAAACCCAATCCCCAACAAGCAAGCAAACAGTTGAGATTTTCGTCAAAGAGGCTGAGATCAAGCAGTTGAAAATCAAGGCCGCAAAACCAACCACCGTTTTAAACTAACAAATTGTTCTTTGTTTGAAAATAAGAAACAGGTGCAAAAGCAACCATGCAAAAAGCAGGTGCAATCAAAAGGAATTGCGCAAGCGCTAGAAGGAGCTCTACAGCATTGACTCCAAAGAAAGGGAAGTTTCCTCCAAAAAATCTTTTCCCCCATGCCCAAAAATAGAAAAATAAAAGAAAGAAAGATAAAAAAAAAGAAGAATTGAAGTTGAAAATGAATCAAAGTAGTATGGGGCCTCCAATCCCCAACTACACCTTTTCCCGACATGGGTGTACACGCTTCCTAGTCGATGCCAATTAAGGGTATACATTCCCTAATTGATGATTTCTTTTCCAATTAAGGGTATACGTTCCCTAATTGATTCTTTTCTTTTCCAATTAAGTGTATACATTCCCTAATTGATGTTTCCTTTTCCAGTTAAGGGTATACATTCCCTAACTGATGCTTTTCTTTTCCAATTTAGGGTATACATTCCCTAATTGATGTTTCCTTTTCCAGTTAAGGGTATACATTCCCTAACTGATGTTTTCCTTTTCCAGTTAAGGGTATACATTCCCTAACTGATGCTTTTCTTTTCTAATTAAGAGTATACATTCCCTAATTGATGTTTTCTTTTCCAGTTAAGGGTATATATTCCCTAACTGATGCTTTTCTTTTCCAATTAAGGGTATACATTCCCTAATTGATGTTTCCTCTTCCAGTTAAGGGTATACATTCCCTAACTGATGCTTTTCTTTTCCAATTAAGGGTATACATTCCCTGATTGATGTTTTCTTTTCTGATTAAGGGTATACATTCCCTAATTGACGTTTTGCTTTTCCAGTTAAGGGTATACATTCCTTAACTGATGTTTTGCTTTTCCAGTTAAGGGTATATATTACCTAACTGATGCTTTGCTCTTCCAGTTAAGGGTATACATTCCCTAACTGATGTTTTGCTCTTCCAGTTAAGGGTATACATTCCCTAAGTGATGTTTTGCTTTTCCAATTAAGGGTATACATTCTTTAATTGATGATTTCTTTTCCAATTAAGGGTATACATTCCCTGATTGATGTTTTCTTTTCCAATTAAGGGTATACATTCCCTAATTATTTTTCTTTTCCCAACATGGGTGTACACGCTCCCTAGTCAATGCCAATTAAGGGTATACATTCCCTAATTGATGTTTTCCTTTTCCAGTTAAGGGTATACATTCCCTAACTGATGCTTTTCTTCTCCAATTTAGGGTATACATCCCCTAATTGATGCTTTCTTTTCCAATTTAGGGTATACGTCCCCTAACTGATGCTTTTCTTCTCCAATTTAGGGTATACATTACCTAATTGATTTCTTTTCCAACATAGGGTATACAATCCCTAGTTAATTTTATTTTACAACATAGGGTGCCCAACCCCTAGTTGATCTTTCTTTGAGACATAGGGTATCCACTCCCTAGTCTACAATAACTCCGGATGCACTCCTCCTGTCTTCTCATCGCTTTCAATAATAAAGTAGCATGGATTTTATTACAATAACTCGCGAAATTTTCCTGGTAAAAACTGGGGAAAAAATTTCGTCCATTTGATTTTTGATTTTGCGCAGATTAAAATTTAGGACAATGGATTTGAGACGACCAAAAGAAGACGTCTCAATTCAGAATAAAAGAAAAGAAGAAAAGGAAAGAGTCAACCTCAAAGTACAGAAGCGGAAAAGATATGGACTGCTCGAGACAGATTGAAGTCACAAGCTATGCATGTCCATTCTTGATCCAAAAAGCTGAAGAAGTTTGAACCAACACCTATAACTAACAAGCATCAAGATTCAGATCGGAGTTTGTTTAAAGAAGCAGCCAAGACTCAAGATCGAGCTTCAGAAGACTCATAGATAGGCATCTTATAACTCGTAGTTGATAGGTTTAGTTTAGTCTTTTTCATTTTGATTTTGGTGTAATAAGGAGCTCAGCAAGCAGTAAGCAGCAGCAACAGTAGTGAAGTCACAGCTTCCCGATAGTCCCAGCTACCAAAACCTCCAGAACTACACTGACCCGATTCCTTTATAGCCAAGGATATGTAGGCAACCTTCGAAGCAGGGTTCGGTCAAACTTTTCAAAAAAGCTTCACTTGGAGTATTTGAACAGGTAAAAGTTGTTCATAACTGCTCACTTTATCTTTGCCCGAAACTTTTCGTGTTTCCGAGCAAAGAGGGGCAGCTGTGAGCATGTAATTTTTCATCTACTAAATACTCCTACAAAATTAGATAAGTAAATTAATCTTATGGATTTTGTTGAATTTTTAGTGATTAATTGTGAATTGTTTTGCATTTTCATATTCATAATTCGTCTTTTAAAATTGCATAATTAGGTGCACCATTATTATCAAGGAATTATAAACTCATTATTTGTGATTAATTGAATAACAAACGAATAATGATTATTTGAGGTGATGTAGTTTTGATAACTAATGGCTAAAACTAATCATTTTTTATGGATTTAATTAGGAATATTAAAATTAATTAATAAATGGACAAATTAAGTTAGAATTAATTACTACACTTTTCTATTAAGTGTTTGATTTAAATAAAGTTAATTAATTAAATTAGTATAGGCAAATTAGGCCTAAAATCGGACCTGGGGCCAAGAAATACCCAGGCCCAAATCTATATCTACACGACTCACCTACCCAACCCAATAATCCCCTCACCCGGCCTTCCCCATACACCATCCCAAACGACCCCGTTTAGTTTAGTCAACCAAATCCCGGTCGTTGATCGAAATAGATCAGACGACCAGGAACTCCCCCCTTTAGTATATTACTGTCCAAACCACCCCCCTACCCTCATTCCATCAAATCCTAACCCCCCAAACCCTAGCCGCCTCCCCATCCCCTCCGTCTCTCTCTTCTGTATAACGAAACCCTAGCCGCCCTAGGATTCCGCTGCCCGAAAATCGCCGTTCGGCGGCAGACCACCTCCAAACCACCCCCAAACTTTCACCCTACAACCCTCTCCTCACCCTTAACCCCCTACCACTATCAGTTTTCCCAAAAAACCAACCAAAATCTTTGTAATTTAGATCTAGAATCTGAAAAACCTAAAATGCTACAAAAATCGACTTCGAACGATTCAGCGGTTCGGACCTACATGAGTCAGTTGCTCTTGGTAAGAGAAATTGATTCATGTGGGTTTGACTCATTTTCAAAACCCTCCAGAGTCCGGCCAAGGTCTGGCGATTCCATTTTTTCCGGCCAAACCCTTTAACGGGTATTCTTCTTCCTTCTTTACTGTTTTACGTGTTACTAAAACCTAAAATTCTTGTTAATCACTGTTTTTAGATTATTTAGGTCTAGTTAGATTTATTCTTGCTTGTTATTTGATTAGTAATTGTTCTCCTGTCTTTAATGGTTTGTGTGTACTTGATCGAGAAGACTAAGAAAACCAAAAAATGACAAGCTGTTCTATTATCTTTACAGTTTCTATATGCTATTAAGACATGAAACCATGTATTGTAATTCTGTTTTTAGCTCTTTTCTTAAAAAAACTGCCTCTAATTGTTTATTACCATTAGGGTTAGATTCTGCTTCATTACTTCATGATCATTTGCTATTTAAATTCTGTGACAAAACCTGTTTGATTAATTAGCAATTTGGGTTCGTAGGATATAATCTAGGGTTGTCATTTAGATGACTGTTTTCTTTGATTCACGTTTGATTGATTCAGTCTGTCAACATGTCCTGCATATCCTTGCTTACTTTGGCAGCTTTGTTTAGTCATTCTAGGATTCTTTGTTATCTGTCGACTTTCTGTTAAAATTCAATCATGAATGTTTAATTATGTTTGCCAATCCTGTTTTGTTAGTACTTGTTAGTTCATTGATTGTGCATCATGGTTTATAATTAGTCATTGCATTAATTAATATTTTAAGACTTCGCTTGGGTTATCGCTTAACTGATTTTGGTTGGTGATTCAGGCCTGAGTTGTTGATGTGAGTTATTAACCTGAGCCTGATAGGAGTTAATTAGGGGGCTGATTTGGTTAAGTTAATTAGTCACATTTAGATTGAATTAAACCTAAAATCAACTAACCTAAGTACTGAAGTGATTGACTTAAACCAGAGTTGATACCTAGTTAACTAAAGAACATAACTAGGGTTAGGTAACTAGAGTTAAATAATAACCCAAGTGAGTACCCCTGATTACCCAATGGTAAATTCAGGGACTCCAAGGGGTACATTAGGTAACTCAGTTTAGGAGATCAGATTTTTTAGGGTAAAAAGTTCTTTTAATAGGTAAGAATGTTCTAGAACAGGGACAGCTGTCCCAAAAATAAGGTTGACAGCTGCCCTATGTACTATTTCAGCCTTTTGGATGAGGAATATCCCATCCTTAAGCCTCCTATAAATAGACCCTCTTGGTACAGATTCAGGACATTACTTTTTACTCTCTCTGAGCTACTGAAAGCATTTTAAAAGCACATAAAAATCAGAGTATTGTCCATTCATAAACAAAAATTAAAAAAAAAAGTATTAGTAGAGAAGCAAAAAGAAATCTGATTTCTTTTGGAATCAAGTTCATAAGAATAGGGCTTAGCTTTCAGCTCCTGTTTTGTCTTTTGGATTCTGATTTTGGGAACCTTAAACAGTCGTATCCAAGGATTCTAGGTTAATTCCTGCTGGGCCATTGGGTTTTCTTTGGGTTGTTGTTTGCTGCTGCTGAATCTTCTTTCTTTTGTTGATTATTGTCCATACTTGACCTTTATTTGGTCAAGTCCCTTTTGCTGTTTTACTCTTAAAAAGGTATGAATGAACTCATATGTTCTCAATAAAATGCTGGACTGGAATATTCTTCTTCTACTCACTGCTTAAACTAGCTGTTCTTAATAAACGAGGTTGTTTCTTCTGCTTTGTGTAAATGTGACAGTATAGATGCTTATTGGCATGATAATGATTCTGTGAGTGTGATAGGTACTGTTTTTGTTGTTGGTATTTCTTTGGTTGAATATTCTGTTTATTTCAGGCTAAATGTATATAAATGTAGTTGATAATCGTGGTTCTACTTTTCAAAAAAGGCTGCACTATGGTGTAGAACCTGACCTTCTCTATAGTTATGTTCTCTCTATAAGTATGCAGAAAATATGCTTTCAATTGAGTCTCTTTGGTTAATAAAGATATTCAACAAGCAAGTCTCTGGATAGGTTAGCATTAGCACTAGGGTGGATGAATTTGACCCATCAATGGTCAAATTCACCCCATAATAGTGCACAAAACAGTAGTGTAGATGGCTGAAATTCACCCTTTAAAGGGTATACAACATGTAGTCAAGAAGGGATGTAGAGTAAAGAATTTGAACCCTTGTATGGTCTGATTCATTCTCTAAAAAGCCAAGAATAGTCAAAGTGTTCAAATGAATACTGGTTGAAGTATTGGTATGGTTGTTAGAAATGTCAAGCAAGTTTGTATCTCTGGATTTGAATCAGACTCTCCCTTATAGTTAGATTCGATCTAAGAAAAAATACACAAAACATGTTGCCTTTCTTCCTGCTGAATCTGTAATTGCCTGTTAAAATTTGGTTGTTCATATATGTGTGATTATAACTGTAGAATTATCTCTTAGAGGCTTCTGTGATTAATTCCATATTCTTGAGGTCATAATAGAGTCATTAGCTAGCATTAAAGGGTAGTGAATCTGACCCTTTAAATGGTCAAATTCACCCCCATAAGATGCTTATATATGTTGGTTTGGACAACTTAGATCTTATGTCACTATGGGAGCAACATGTAAAGAGTTGAATCTGATCTCTGTAATGATCAGATTCATTCTTTTACAGTGCATATAAGTTCTTTATGGTCCAGTTGGGACTAAAATCTGAGGAATACAGATCCTAAAAGCATGAAAGTTGCTGGCTTTCACAGAAGCAACAGCTAATCTTGTTTTTTTTATTTTCTTCTTATTATTAGAATTTGTATATTTAATTAAGAACAATGTAAAAGCGTAATTACAACTTTTTTTTGTATATACTTTTAGTTGTAATAAGGACTGGACTGTACACTTAATTTCAGTTTTATTCATGTTTCCTAAAATTAGAATTTACATTCTATCTACTCTGAAAACGACATTAGGCAAAGAACGCATGCGAAATCGGTAAAAACACTTCGCTGGATCTCGAAAAATGGTTGTCTCAAAATTCAGTTAGTTTCGACATAAAGTCAGTAGATTATCTTCAGTCTATTTTGTGTCTTATAAATCTGCGAAAAATCAATGTATACGTGTGTGAATGTAAGCCTTTAGAAACATGAGATCAGTTTGTTTTAAATTGATAAGAATACTGTCTCAAAATTAATAAGACTGCCTGTGGTTCAATCTTTTGCTAGAAATCATAAAAGTTCTTAAAGTAGCATGATTTTGCCTTGCCAATCCATTTCAGAATTAATGAGTATTTTTAGATTTATGTTTAGGCTGCCTAAAAATGGAAAATCAGAAAATCCGTTGTGTTATGCTCATAAGTGTATGTATGAATGAACGTGTATTTTTGATTACCATATTTCCTATTTATTCATGAAACTGGAAAGTAAAGATTATTAAGACTTAGTTGGATTTACTGACCTAGTGACCTCCCTATAAATTAGCCACAATTAGGATTGGCCAAAAGAGTTAAATGATAACTTGGGCTAAATATGGCCATAGCCCAAGATTTGTGTCCTTTAGAATTTAAGCTTAAACAATCTTCCGCATATCCTTTAGGTTGACAAATACATCTTTAGGTTAAAATTTGGAAAAGAATCAACTATTATCTCAAATTACCATAAACTACACTCGGCAGTGGCAACTCATGCCCCCGACCCTCACTCCAAACAACTAATAAAACGCATATAGAAACCACGGGTGCATTTCATGGGACGTGATTGCCATGTGTCCAAAAACAACAAGTGTACGCCATCGTAACTTGTCCAAGATAAATCCATAAACGTCCTAATTGATCTTAAAACCAAAATGCTCCTTCAAATAGAAAACATAAAGAATAATCAAACATCGCCTCAAATAGGCACTATAAAACCGTCATGACCATAGTCTTGACTACGTAATCTACACTCGGGTGCGGCAACTCATGTCCCCGTCTTCAACTTCAAATTATAATAAAAATTACATATTGTAATTGCGGGTGCATTTCATGTGGCGCAGTTATAATATGTCCAAAAACAAACAAGTGCACGCCATCGTGACTTGTTTCAAGATAAATCCACAAATATTAAAAAGCGGCTAAAAAGTTAAAAAGGCTATATGCACGATAGGCTAAAATACGTGAATAATTAGATAATTAAGCCAAATATTAATAGTTAAGCGACCCTTCTAGAACCACGGAACTCGGGAATGCCTAACACCTTCTCCCGGGTTAACAGAATTCCTTACTCGAATTTTCTGTCACAGACATATTAAAACAGAGTCAAAATTTCCTCGGTTTGGGATTTTAAAATAAAACGGTGTTCCGGAGCATCGTCAAAAATCCGGGTGGAGACTCTGAAAACTAAAATAAATCCCAAAATCCGAATAATGTCACTTTAATTGGAAAAACTCCCTTATTACCCTTCATTAATCCCCGAGGGGGGGGGGAGGGGGGGAGGAGGTGTGACAGGTGTACGTTGATGACATGTTGGTAAAGTCAACGCAGACAGAAGATCATTTCCAACATCTCTCAACTACTTTCGAGATCCTCCGCAGTATAACATGAAATTAAATCCAGAAAAATGCGGTTTTGGCATCAAATCAGGTAAATTTTTTGGTTTTCTCGTATCAAATAGAGGCATTGAAGTAAATCCTGCTCAAATTAAAGCTATTGAAGAAATACCTCATATACTCATTAGAAAAAAAAAGTTCAAAGATTAACAGGTAGGATTGCAGCTTTAGGAAGATTCATCTCCAGATCTTCAGAGAAGAGTTTTAAATTCTTCTCAGTGCTAAAGAAGCAGAATCAGTTCGAATGGACTGAAGAATGTCGACAAGATCTTAAAGACTTAAGGGCTTATTTGTCAAATCCCCACTGCTGTCTAAACCAAAGGAAGGGGAAATATTATACATTTATCTTGCTGTTGCAAAAACAACCGTAAGTGCAGTCCTGGTAAGGTAGGACAAAGGTAAGCAATCTCCTATCTATTACGTAAGTAAGTCCTTATTAGATGCTGAAACTAGATATCCTCATCTAGAAAAATTAGCATTGGCTTTGATCATGGCAGCTAGAAAGTTAAGACCGTACTTTCAATGTCACCCAATTACTGTTGTAACTTCATATCCTTTCAGAAATATTTTGCATAAGCAAGAACTGTCAGGAAGACTGGCTAAATGAGTGATAGAACTAAGCAAATATGACATTGTTTAACCAAAGAATTAGATTATTTGACGAAAGCTATTTTTAGGATGACCACGGGTTTCTGATAATTCAGGAAATAATAATAAATAAAAAGGAGTAAGTAAATAGACAATAATATGATGCACAGAAAAGTAAAAGGTATTGTATTCGTAGTTCAGATGACCTTACAAGTTATATTTTATTCCCTTATATAGGGAATTTCTTAATACAACGCCTACCTCTTACAATGATCGCTCATTAATGACTAATTATTACATTAATGGGACGTTACATAGAATGACCGTAATTGTTGTATGAAGGTTGTGTAACGCATGAGTCATTAATTGAGGGTCTCTGAATCTGCCCGTAGCTTTGTCCGGATCATTCTGACTGTATCTCTTCCTTGTCTCAATCAGGTTGAGTTTCTCGTAGCTGATTACTCCGTAGGTTTATTGAGTCGTGTCTCTTTGCTTCGCACCTCTTTATAGAATCATGTACATCTGTCATGCATTCCTTGGTCCACGTAGCCGGCTTAGTCATCAAGAATTATCATACGTGTAAAACTCTTTTTTTACCAATACAGATAGTCCCCCCACTTACCATTTATTTATCGATTAATATTTGGTAAGTGGATACGCATTTATGGCGGGAATATTTTGCCGCCGTTTCACCTCGAAACATTGTATCCTTCTCTGAACATAGGCGTCGCTTGTCACTTCCATCTAATTCTCAAGCCACGTGTTCCCTCTGGATTGGTTCTGCAGTTACTCGGCGCCCTTAGGGCTTTTTGCAGTTGCATCAGTCACGAAGTGACACCTCCAATTATGCATTTCTCATCATTGTTTTTCCCATGTTTGACGGTTGTCTTCAAGTATAAATACCTCTTTTCTTTTCTTTACTTTCACGAAACACTTCTAACTTGTCTTCTTTATTTGTAAAGAGTTTTTTTTTCTTGTCTTCGTAAATATGTCTTCATCGAACCAACCTAAAGGAGTGATAAATATGGATGATTTGACTCCTTCTTCTGCTCTGACACGGAGCCGGAGAGGTGGTAGACTGAGGAGTTTAGGCTCTACTCCTTTAAGAGGTTCTTCTTCTTCCCAGATTACTTCCCCTCCTTCTGCTAGGTCTTTAGTTTCTCCAAGATCTAGGGCTTCCAAATCTTCGTCTAGGGGTAGAGAACATCATGAACCCTTACACGAACCACGAGTGGATGAAATCATTCCTGCTGAGTTTACCTTCACTAGGGATAGTCAGGTCCTTGTTGATCAGTCGTTATCCCTTGATAGTGCTGATAGGTACCCTACCCTTATTACTGAAGGTTTATTTCCTCTTGTTCGCAGGGAATGTTCTTGGAAGTATGATTTTCCTATCATTGTTCCAAATGAGAACCAAAGAATAACGTCTTACAAGACGGGGTATTCTTACAGTTATACCTACCCTTTTACTTTAGGGTTTAAACCTCCTATTGATCCAGTCATCATCGAATTCTGTCGTTTCTTCAGAATTTTCTTAGGACAAGTTGGTCCTCTTGTGTGGCGGGATGTTGCGTGTCTAAGATGTTTAGCTACTTTAGCCTCGGTTCCTTTTACCTTTAATCATCTCATTCATCTTTATTCTCCTGCCTTATTTCATCGAGGGATTTTTACTCTGGCTGCCAGGAGTAAAAGAGTGCTGGTAACCCCTGAAGACAATAAGGATAGAGGTTGGTAACTTCGGTACGTTGTTGCTCGCACTGCTGGTTTAGTAGGTGAAGAAACTCTTCCTTTCCCCGAGAAGTGAAATCGTGCACGTGAGTACATTTTAGTTCACATTCGTTATTCTTCCTTTTTGCTTTAAGTGTTTTATTAACACCGTAGCTGTTTTTTTTCTTCTTTCAGCAATCACAGGTACTGTTGAGAATGTCTCTAGTATCCGTGGACGGGTAGAAAAATTGTTGTCGATTGCTCCATTGGAAGAAAGGTCTTGGAACTACTTCTCTGGGAAGTACGATTGGAAAGTGAAAACTCACGGTAAGTGAAGCTTTTGTTTTCGTTTCTTTCCTTGCTCGAATATCTTTCTCATTTTAACCCTTTATTTTTTTATAGGGTTTCCTATCCGTGGAGTGTCTGCTGTGTCTGTTTCCAAAATGTCCCTGGCTCAGGACCAGAAAATTATTGCTGGTTCTTATTCTTCGAAGAGGAAGGTTGGTGGGTCTAGGACCTTAGAAGAAGAAGAAGAAGAAGAGAAGGACACCTTGGTGCACAGGTCACGTAGAAGAAGGGTGATTTTAGACGATGAGTCTACACCCATGGCAGTGTCTTCCGTGCCTGATGTTAGACCTTCTTCCTCTGAGGATGCTTCTCTCTCTCCTGCGCATGATTCTGTGGATCATCTGTTTTGTGAAGGCTTCGGCCCTGATGTTAATGAAGCTCCCTTGGCCGTTCTTCCTCATTATTTTAGAGAAGTTCCTTCATTTGCTCCTATTACCTCCTTCGCTCCCTTGGCTATTACTGCTCCCGTTACTACTTTGCCCGTGGCTTTCTCAGCTCCCCAGACTTCCATGCCCGTGGCTTCTACATCTCTGCCTGCTTCCGTGCCTTCTGTTAGAGAAGTAGGGTCTTCCAGCAAGGAGATGCGGCAAGTTCTAATAGAGGTTCCAGCAGGTGGGAGTCTTTTTAAGAAATCTGGTCAGCCTGAGGTGTGGCTGAAACCCTTGATAGGCCCAACAGAGAGGACCAAACTGGATAGCTACAGTTCTCTTAGCTGGGCTAATGAGGTCGTGCATACATCTTTGAAGGTAAAGTATATTCTTTTGCATTTCATGCTCGTACATGTAATTTTCGTATTTAACTGATTTCCTTTTTGTAGATCAATCTTATAGGCATGGAGCTCATGAAGAGGGTTTCTAACACGGAGCAAGAAATAAAAGAGTGGCATGCTGAAGTTGATATCTGGAAGGGGCAATATGAATGCTTAAGGGTCGACATGGAGGCCTTAGATGAAGAAAAATGTACCTTGGAGTGGCACATGAGAGTCATGGCAGCGGAGTTGGCAGTGGAGAAGGCTTCTTCTAACTAGGCAGACAAAGACAAGAGCGTTCTTGAGTCTTTATTTGCTGAGTAGTTGTCCCGTGCCTCAGAAGAAGCTAGGAGTTTAAAAGCCTTGCTGGAGCAGAAAGAAGAGTATCCAGGCGAGCTTGTGCAGTCTCTGACCCAGACCCAAGAGGATCTTCGCAATGCCTTGGACAAAATTCAATTCTTGGAGAGGTCTGTTGCACCTTTAAGGGTCTCCAAAGATGCTATTGAGGCTGAGAGGGACGGGCTGAGAGCTGAGATTATGATACAGGAGAATGATTACCAAGCTCTTGAGGAGGCGGCAGTTGTCGATGTCAGTTGGGCATATATGAATTCTCGCCTTGACACATTGACGGAAGTGAGTCAAGAGGGTTTTGACCTTAACGCTGAAATAGCTAAAATCAAAGAAGCCATGGAGAAAGCTCAACAAGGTCAGAATCTCTCTTCACCCGAAGGTGAGGCTCCTACTGCTCAAGTCCCCTCGTCTCCAGCTGCTCCTGCTTCCTCTGCCGGCGAATAAGTTGATCCCCCTTATAAAGACCATTAAGATGTTGGTTCCCCTTCTTTTTTTTATTTGATTGGTGGTTACCCCCAGCTCCATTGGGGGTAAGTTTGGATCTTTTAAAATCCCCAACTGACCACTTAGGCACCTTAATGTAAATACAATATATATGGCTAAGTATAAATTTAATACTTAGTTTCTACTTAGCCGTTTTATCATATCAATGCAAAATGTGACTTTTGTTACTGAGTCTCTATTCTCCTCTTTAAGTCTTTTGCATGCTTTATTTTTCGAGGTTTTAGTTTTACCTCTGAGTTTTGCATATAGAATGCTTTAGACTACTCGTACCTTTTCATAATAGGCAAGGCATCATATAAAATGTGTGCCTTTTTGTAGTAGGAAAAATTTATGAAAGATGGCCTTTTTTGATCGACAATTAATGAAGAAGACGTCTCAACTTCATAATGGTGTAATAATGCAATAAAGTGATAGGAATTTTTCACATGTTTAAGAATGTTTTTGAGGAAAGTTTTTTGTCTAAACTTCCACAACATTTTACATGTGTTCAATTATCGTCTAAAACTCATGTTGCAACTGTTTTCTTTTAACAGATTTGATGTACACTTGTATTTCGTAACTGTTTTTCGTATGTAATAGTTTTTTCGAGTTAATACAAGAGAACAACTGTTTTTCGTTCGTAACAGTTTTCAATGATCACGAGGAAATGCTTTTTCATCCGTAACTGTTTCATTTGATAACAGTTTTACATGTGAGTACAAATATTTCGTAACTGTTTTTAGTTACAACAGTTTTTGAATGAGTACAATGATGATGATCTTTTATCCATAACTGCTTTTTGGTTACAACAGTTTTCTTTTGAATAAGTACAAAGATGTGCATTTCTTCCTCGTAGCTAATATTTTTCCTTTTAACCTGAACATATTCGAAGGTTTTTTGGATCAGGCTTTGTATTTGAGTCTTCAACTTTGTATTTGAGTCTTCGGCTCTTTCGATTCTGCTGGTATCACTTGACTTGTTGGGTAGATGGATCTTTAGGCTCGAGTTTTGACTTTTTGATAGTCTTTTTTGCTTCGTCTTAGCCTTCCATACTGTATAGTCCCCCAAGTGTTTGAGCTTTGAAGAATGAAATCTCGAGCACTTGACTATTCCTTCCTTGTGGTCCTTTTTCTGAAAAGGAAAAACATGCGGGACTCGAAGGTATATAGTTTTTAGATGATGACTGCTTAACCCTTTAAAATGTCCATCAGAAAGTGTAACCCTAGACCAAGAATTCAGTTACTTCCTCGCATTTTTGCAGGTCTAATATCATCATCTGGTGATGGGTAGCTTTATGCCTATCATCTAAAAAGGTTAGTAAAATTTTAAATGTTCAAAATAAAATCGAACGTGTGGTACCTGACGGGGGGTAATTTTTTTCCTTACAAGTAGTACTTCTTCAATNCTTGAAGTACCTGAGATCAGCTTTACGGTTGTAATAACGCTCTATGATTTGTTTTTGAGCTGCCATCCGTATTAGTGTTGCTTCTCTCCGTGGTTCGAGCAGGTCCAGATTGGTCCTCAATTCGTCGTCGTTTGCTTCCTCCGTGGCTGTTGTAAACCTTATGCTTGGTACGCCAATATCCACAGGTATTAAGGCTTCTGAGCCATAGACAAGTGCGAACGGAGTTTCTCCCGTGGCTATTTTTGAAGTTGTTCTGTATGCCCATAGTACCAGTGGTAACTCATCAGGCCAGTTTCCTTTGGCTTTATCTAGCCGCTATTTAGATTGTTGATGATGACTTTATTCGTTGACTCAGCTTGACCATTAGCCACAGGGTGGTATGGCGTTGAACTGATCCGTTTGATTTTCCAGCGTTCGAAGAATTCTGTGATTTGCGAGCCTATGAATTGTGGGCCATTATCACACGCGATCTCCTTTGGTATCCCAAAGAGGCATATTATGTTTTGCCATAAGAAGATTTTAACTTCCTTTTCTCGCACCTGTTTGAACGCTTCTGCCTCTACCCATTTTGTAAAATAGTCGGCTAGCACTAGCAAAAACCGTACCTATCCTTTAGCTGTGGGAAGAGGTCCCACTATGTCCATACCCCATTTCATGAAGGGCCATGAGGATATTATTGGATGCAATAATTCCGCTGGTCGATGCATGTTATTGGCAAACCCTTGGCATCTTCCGCATTTGGATACAAAGTTCTCGGCCTCTTCTTCCATCTTAGGCCAATAGTACCCAGCTCTGATTAGGATTTTTACCAAGGATCTCGCCACTGAGTGATTTCCACAGTGTCCTTCGTGGACTTCTTTCATCACGAACTCCATTTGGTTAGGTCCGAGGCATTTTGCTAGGGGCCCTCCGAACATCTTGCGATATAATAAGTTGCGAATGAGGCAGTACCGTGCAGCTTTGCGGCAAAGTGCTTGAGCTGTTTTCTTGTCTTCAGGTACGGTGCCATTCTGCAAAAAATTTAAGATTTTGTTTCTCCAATCCCAGGTTAAAGTTACCTCATTTTTGTCCTAGTCGATCACTGAATGGAATAGATGAACGACAATTGCATTGTCTTTGTTTGTTACTTCCGTGACTGCTGCGAGGTTAGCTAATGCATCTGCGTCTGCATTTTCCTCTCTAGGTATTTGTATTACCTTCCATGTTTTGAATTGTCTCACGATCTCTCGCGCCTTTTCCAGATATTGTTGCATCCGAGTCTTTCGAGCGATGTAAGTCCCCTGCATCTGATTTACTACCAGTTGGGAGTCGCTTTTGATTACGATTTGCTCGATTGAAAGTTCTCGTGCGAGTTCTAGTCCTGCAATGACAGCTTTGTACTCTTCTTCATTGTTAGTTATAGGATAACATTCGATAGCCTGTCGTGTCTTTTCACCCGTGGGTGATATTAAGATTATGCCTAAGCCAACACCTTTTATATTGGAAGAACCATCGGTAAATAGGGTCCATAGACCCGGATTAGCACTGTTAAAGAGTTGTAACTCTTTTTCCACTTCAAGGACAATTCTATTACTAAAGTCATCGACAAAATCAGCTAAGATCTAAGACTTGATTGCAGCCCTAGGCTGATATATTATTTCATGTTCACTTAATTCTATGGCCCACTTGGCTAATCTTCCTGATAGTTCTTGTTTATGCAGTATGTTTCTTAATGGATACGAGGTCACAACTGTGATTGGATGACATCGAAAGTATGGCCTTAATTTTCTAGATGCCATGATTAGAGCTAAGGCTAACTTTTCTAGATGTGGATATCTAGTTTCAACATCTAGTAATGTCTTGCTTACATAATAAATAGGAGATTGTTTATCTTTATCCTCCCTTACCAATACTGCACTTACAGCAATTTCTGAGATGGAAAGGTAGACGTACAACCTCTCCCCCTCCTTTGGCTTTGACAACAACAGAGGTTTTGATAGATAAGCCTTTAGGTCTTTGAGAGCCTATGACATTCTTCAGTCCATTCGAATCGATTTTGCTTTTCTAGAACTGCAAAGAATTTAAAACTTTTTTAGGAAGATCTGGAACTAAATCTTCCTACGGCTACAATTCTTCTTGTTAGTCTTTGAACTTCTTTTTTGTTTATAAGTACATCAGGTATTTCTTCTATAGCTTTAATTTGATCAGGATTTACCTCTATTCCCCTGTTTGATACAAGGAAACCCAAGAATTTACCTGATTCTATGCCAAAAATGCATTTTTCTGGATTCAACTTCATATTATACCTGGGTAAAA
Organism: Nicotiana paniculata; assembly: GCA_005239505.1. Taxonomy (NCBI): domain Eukaryota; kingdom Viridiplantae; phylum Streptophyta; class Magnoliopsida; order Solanales; family Solanaceae; genus Nicotiana; species Nicotiana paniculata. Next base: position 8,461 of record ML311684.1, on the reverse strand, counting down.
TGTCAAAAGAGGTGCTGGAAATGGTCTTCCGCCCGTGTTGATTTTACCAGCATGTCATCGATGTAAACTTCCATCGTTTTTCCCAGATGGTCCTGGAACATCTTGGTCACTAGCCTTTGATAGGTGGCTCCAGCGTTTTTTAAGCCAAAAGGCATGACTTTATAACAATAAGTCCCCCTGTTTGTAATAAAGGAGGTTTTATCCTTGTTTGAGGGATCCATTTTAATCTGATTATAATCAGAATACGCATCTAGAAAGCTTAACAATTCATTACCTGCGGTGGCATCAATCATTTGATCTATATATGGTAATGGGAATGAATATTTGGGGAATGCTTTATTTAAGTCAGTATAATCTACGCATACTATCCATTTGCCATTCTTTTTAGGTACTACCACAATGTTAGCTAGCCAGTTAGGGTACGTCACCTCTCGTATCGAACCAATTTTCAAGAGTTTCTGTACCTCTTTGCCAATCACTTGGTTCTTGAATGGTCCTTGCTTTCTTTTCTTCTGCTTAACAGGTACGAAGGATGGATCTTCATTTAGTTTATGAGTCATTACTTCTGGTGGGACATCTGTCATATATGAGTGGGACCACGCAAAGCAATCTGCATTAGCCTTTAAATAATCAATTAACTTACCTCTTCGACCGGGGCTCAGCCTCGTGCCTACATACACTTTCTGTTCAGTTTTTTGTTCAAACAATGGAACATCTTCGAGATCTTCCGTAGTTGTTTTGATGTGCTCCACTTCCTCCGGTTCATGAATGACGTCCGGTCTGGAATCTACACCAGTGTGGTCCAGTTTATCTTCCGTGGTGACTTGATTCACCTTTTCGTGAATATCTTTTTTCGTATCTATTTGAACACTTACTTCTTTCGTACCTGGTTGTTCAATGGCTTTTTCTGTACCTATTTGGCCGGTAACATCTGCCTGGGAGATTTCCATATCTTCCGATTCTTCCGTCTCTACTTTTTTGTTATAATGCACCACAAAATTTATATTTCTAGAGATTTGTTGATCTCCTCTAATCTGTTTGATTCCCCATTCTGAAGGGATTTTTATTACCTGATGCAAGGTAGATGGTACTGCTTTCATGTCAGGGCCTTCCCATGATTACGTTATAAGCCATGTCAGTATCAACGACTTGGAATTTGGTGTTTTTAATTACTCCCTCGGCATAAGTGCTAAGTTCGATTTCTCCTTTGGTTATCACTGTAGAGTTGTCAAACCCTGATATGGCTCGTGCCTTTGGGATCACCTGATTTCCCAAGAGCATTTCTTCCACGACTCTTAGCAAGATAATGTTGACTGAACTACCTGGATCAATCAACACTCTTTTAATGTTAGTGTCATGAATGAGTAAGGATATTACCAGAGCATCGTTGTGGGGGAGCATTAGTCCGCCGAAATCTACATCATCAAAGGTTATATCATCTACGTCTGGATTTTCTCGAACCCTCTTTCCGTGTGTAACTGTGACCTTCGAGGCTAATTTGCAAACTATTCCGTTTACTTCCTCTCCTCCATGTATCATGTTGACGGTTCTTTTTGGATGGAGGCTTCGGGGGATCCTGCCTGTTCTTCATTTATGCCTTTTTACCTTTATCACTAAACAATTCTATTAAATAGCCCTGTTTCAATAATTGTTCTATTTCACCTTGTAAAAACCTGTAATCTGCAGTCCTATGTCCATGATCATTATGGAATTCACACCAGAAATCTGGATTCCTTTTAGTTGGGTTTGACCGCATTTCTTTGGGCCATCGAACCCTATCACCTATATTTCTTAATATTGAAACAAGTTCAGGGGTACTTACATTAAAGGTATGATCCCCAATTCGTGCATTACCTCTAGGTCATTCTTCTCGATCCTTTCTGGATCTAGATGAGGACGAGCCCGCATCTCTACTTGGTGGTCTGTAATCTGACCTGGTGTTTTCGAACCTGGGACGAGTTTCACGTCCCGATGGTCCCAAGTAAGGATCGTACATGTTTTTACCTGATCTCCTGTCTGATTCGGAACGTCTGGATCTGGTATGATCTTCATCTTTCGAACGAGCAATGGTATCTTCTTCTATTCAAAGTTTAGTACTGTACCTGTTATAAACATTGTTCCATGTTGTCGCTGGGAATTCTCTCAAGTTTTCTTTGAGTCTCGTGGCTTCTGAGCTTTTGTCATTTAGATTACTTGCAAATGCCATGGCTGCCCAATTATCAGGCACCCTTGGTAGTTTCATTCTTTCTCGTTTGAACCTATCTACAAATTCACGGAGTAGTTCCGTGTCTCCTTGCTTTATTTTAAATATGTCCTCCATTCTTTTCTCGACTCTTTTCACACCAGAGTGTGATTTTATGAAAGAATCTGCAAGCTCAGCAAAATAATCGATAGAATTTTCAGGGAGAAGAGAATAACAGGTTAGGGCTCCTTTGGTAAGCGTTTCTCCAAATTTTTTGACAAGGACTGATTCAATCTCTTGTTTTGTTAAGTCGTTGCCCTTTACTCCGGTGGTAAAAGAAGTCACGTGGACGCGTGGGTCAGTTGTTCCGTCATACTTAGGAACGTCAGGCATTTTAAACTTCTTGGGTATAGGCAAGGGTGTTGCGCTTTGTTTCCAAGGTTGTTGAGAATATCTATCAACATCAATGCCTTTGATAACAAGTGGTACTCCAGGAATTTGCTCGATTCGATCATTTTGTTCCTTCACCTGTTCTGCAAGGTTAGAAGTAAATTTTGTAATTCAGAGTTATTAGTCATACCTGGTCTCGCTTCAAGAGATTCGTTAGGAATGTCATTCCTTGCTGAGTTTACCAACCCAGACTGAGGATTTTCCACGGTGATAGTGTTATTGGGAGGTGGTGTCAGTGATGCAGGTGATGCCGCTGGTAATCCCCTTGCAAATTCCTGCGAAGCTTGGCCCACATACTCTGCAACCATTTGCTTTACCCTATCTTGTTCTACCATTTGATCATTATTATCATTGTTGTTACTGGATCTTTCTAGGGATTGTTCCCTTGAACCACGTGGGGTCCCTAAAGGTGATGGAATCGGGGTTCCATTTCTCTGCTGGTTGTTGTCGTTGTAGTTCGACATAGTTCAGAGGATATCGCTTGAAAAGCAAACAAAGATGATCAGACTTCTCGGTAACGGAACCAATTTGTTTAACCAAAGAATTAGATCCTTTGACCAAAACTATATTTAGGATGAACACGGGTTTCTAATAATTCAGGAAATAATAATAAATAAAAAGGAGTAAGTAAATAGAAAATAATATGATGCACAGAAAAGTAAAATGTATTGTATTTGTAGTTCAGATGCCCTCACAAGTTATATTTTATTCCCTTATATAGGGAATTTCTTAATACAACGTCTACCTCTTACAATGATCGCTCATTAATGACTAATTATTACATTAATGGGACGTTACATAGAATGACCGTGATTGTTGCATGAAGGTTGTGTAACGCGTGAGTCATTAATTGAGGGTCTCTGAATCTTCCCGTAGCTTTGTCCGGATTCATTCTGACCGTGTCTCTTCCTTGTCTCAATCAGGTTGAGTTTCTCGTAGCTGATTACTCCGTAGGTTTATTGAGTCGTGTCTCTTTGCTTCGCACCTCTTTATAGAATCATGTCCAACTGTCATATTTTCCTTGGTCCACGTAGTCGGCTGAGTCATCAAGAATTATCATACGTGTGAAAATCTTTTTTACCAATACAGACATAGTCTATCAACCTAGGACTGCAATAAAGTCTCAGGTTTTAGCTGATTTTGTCGTAGATTTTAACACTAGCATAATTCCTGAAGTAGAAAAAAATTACAAATCTTTGCCGGAGCTAATCCAGGAATATGGACTCTATTCACCGACGACTCTTCTAATATTAAAGGAGCCGGATTGGGAATTGTTTTAATACCAACCACGGGTGAAAAGATAAGGCAGACTATTAAATGTTATCCCATCACTAACAATGAAGCAGAATATGAAGTTGTCATTGCAGGACTTGAATTAATACGAGAACTCTCAATTCAGCAGATCGTTATCAAAAGTGACTCTCAACTAGTGGTGAATCAGATGCAGGGGACTTATACTGCTAGAGAGACTCGAATGCAACAGTATCTGTAAAAAACACGAGACCTGGTGAGGCAATTCCAGTCATGGAAGATTATACAAGTGCCTAGAGAGGAAAACGCAGAAGCAGATGCGTTAGCTAATCTTGCCGCAGTTACCGATGTAACAAATAAAGATAATGTTATTGTGATACACTTATTTCATTCAGCAATAGACCATGACAAGAATGAGGTAAAATTTAATAATCTAACCTGGGATCGGAGAAACAAAATTGTAAATTTTTGCAGGGTGGTACCGTGCCTGAAGATAAGAAAGAAGCTCAAGCACTTCGCCGAAAAGCTGCACGGTACTGCCTAGTTCGTGACACTCTATATCGCAAAATGTTTGGAGGTCCCCTAGCAAGGCTCCTTGGACCAAATCAAACTGAACACGTGATGAAAGAAGTACATGAAGGACATTGCGGGAACCACGCAGGTGCAAGGTCCTTAGTCAAAACCCTAATCAGAGTAGGGTACTATTGTCCTAAAATGGAAGAAGACGCCGAAGAATTCGTAGTTAAATGCGATAAATGTCAGCGGTATGCTAACAATATGCATCGGCCCGCAGAACTATTACACCTCGGTTGTATCACCTTGGCCATTTATGAAATGGGGAATGGATATAGTAGGACCTTTACCCCCATCCAGAGGAAAGGTACGATTTTTACTTGTATTAACAGATTATTTCTCAAAATGGGTGGAGGCAGATGCTTTTAAATAGGTGCGAGAAAAAGAAGTGAAAAGCTTCATATGGTGAAACATCATATGTCGTTTTGGTGTATCAAAGGAGATTGTATGTGACAATGGCCCACAATTCATAGGCTCACAAATCACGAAATTTTTTCAAAGCTGGAAAATCAAACGACTCACTTCATCACCATATCATCCCATGGCTAACGGGAAAGCTGAGTCAACAAATAAAATCATTGTTAACAATCTGAAGAAACGATTGGAAAAAGCTAAGGGAAATTGGCCTGAAGAACTATCGACAGTATTATGGGCTTATAGAACTACTGCAAAGACAACCACGGGAGAAACCCCATTCGCGCTTTTTTACGGCCCAGAAGATATGATACCAGTAGAAATTGGTGAACCGAGCATGAGATTCACAACAACAACAGAAGAAACAAACAATGACGAGTTGAGAACAAATCTAGATTTACTCGAGCAAAGGAGAGAAGCTGCTTTAGTACGCATGGAAGCTCAAAAGCAAATCATAGAGCAATATTACAACAGAAAATCTCACCTCAAATATTTCAAAATTGGGGACTACGTCCTTAAGAAAGTCTTTCAATCAGCAAAAGAGGCTGAAGTAGGAAAATTAAATCCAAATTGGGAAGGACCCTACAAAGTGCGTGGTATTGCTGGAAAAGGAACCTATGAGTTGGAAACCATGGATGGCATAATTTTACTAACAAGTTGGAATGATGTTCACTTGAAGAAATATTACTTCTAAGGAAAAGAAATACCCACAGTCAGGTATCATTACGTTCAATTTTATTTAGTACAGTCAAAATTATACTAACCATTTTAGATGATAGGCAAAAAGCTAACCCATAACCAGATGATGATATTAGACCTGAATAGACACGAGGAAACAACTGAATTCCCAGTCTAGGGTTACAAGTTAAAAGTTATGAGCAGAATCAAAGATCCAAAGACAAAAACATAAATCCTGATTCAGAAACCTACAAAGAACATACTCGTGAATATAAATGAATGTTTAGGTTAAAGGCAGAATTTAGTTACAGGAAGAAATTCATACCCCCGTGTTTATTCAGAACCTGTTGTTAAAGAAAACAGTTACGAAAGAGTCATAGACGATGCTTAAACACATGTAAAATGTTACGAAAGTTTGAATAATATAAAGACTTTCTGCAAAATATTATTCAGAAAAAATATGTGAATTCCTATCTCTCTTTTGTATGTTTACACCATTATGAAGTTGAGACGTCTTCTTCATTAATTGTCATTCATAAAAGGGCCCTCTTGTTGACCCATGTCACTGCATAGTTTTGAAGATTGACAAATGGCTGACCAGTTGAACCAGGTCCATCAGAGCACACATCTTGAACTGAATAGCTGGCACATGAACCGTATATGCTTAGGAGATGTTTTGAATATGAAATATCAATGCACCAAGAGATTGTCTCCTAATGCGAAAAGGTTGCAAATTGATATGATTAATTGAAGTCGAATTCAGCAAGGAAAGTAACAAAAGAAAGGAAGTTGAGTTTGGTTCGAATTGGTTCACCCAGGTAGAGTCGAACTGGATATGGAAGACAAGCTCAACGACTGACTCTATAAATACTTGATGTATTTCTGCTGAAATTCAACACGCACAAAGCTGAAGTGAATCAAAGTCTGAAAGCAAAATTTCCAGAGATAATTTTTGCTAGCAGAATCATTTTGCGATGCAAAGGCTACAGTTCAGCTAGAAGAACTAGTTCCATCAGATTGATTATTGAGTTTATTTTGTAAGTCTGTTTGGCTCAGAGTTTTAGTGAAGAGATTGAGCAAATCCTACTGAGGAGTAGGTCGTGGTTTTTTTCACCTTTTGAGCCAAGTATTTTTCACGTAAAAATATCTATGTTTTTACTTTACTGCTTTTATTATTTTGCAACAGTAGTAGTTGGAACACCAAGAAGAACCAGGTTCTTCTAGAGAGACAGCACTCGAAAATTGGGTACCACACAATTTAATCTATCTTCTTGTGTGGTATTGACGTCCAAAACATTAATTGGTATCAAAGCGGGTTATCCTTGAAAGGCTAACACCTTGGAAATGATCAAGATGAGTGCACCACCTGGGAACTGGGAAGGTCAATCAACTGCAATACCACCAGTCTTCAATGGCTAGTACTATTCTTGGTGGAAGAATATAATGAAGGATCACCTTATTGGAGAGGACTATGAACTCTGGGACATAGTCAATGATGGACCACTTGCAACAATGAAGAAAACTGCTGAAGGTGTAGATGTAACTAAGACTAGGGCTGACTGCACGGCTGAAGATCTGAAGAAATGGGAGAAGAATGCCAAAGCAAAGAAGTGGCTAGTGTGTGGATTAGGACCAAATGAATATAGTATAATCCAAAGCTGCACCACTGCCAAGGAAATCTGGGATACTCTACAAGTAGCCCATGAAGGAACAGCTCAAGTGAAGAGGTCTAGAGGTACACTACTATACTCTCAGTATGAAAACTTCACTATGAAAGAAGGAGAGACAATTCAGGAAATGTACGCAAGGTTCACAACCTTGACAAATGAACTCAAGTCTCTTGGAAGAATCATACTTGAAGAAGACAAGGTAGAGAAGATCTTGACAAAGGTCTGCCTATCTCCTGGGAAAGAAATATCACTGCTATCCAGGAATCCAAAAATATAGCAATCCTTAGATTGGATGAGTTGATTGGAAACCTCACTGCTTATGAACTCAGAAGGCAAACCATGAAGATGGATGCCCCAAAGAAGGAGAGAAGTCTAGCACTAAGAATCACTGAGGGAGCTGATCTGGAGGAGGATGAGATGACCATGATAACCAAAGAATTCAAAAACTTTCTCATGAGGAAAAAGAGCATCTCCAGGGGAGGAAACTTCAACAAGGCAAAGGCACCAGAAAGGTCAGCTAATGAGGGATGCTACAAGTGTGGAAATACTGATCATCTCATCAAAAACTGCCCTCATTGGGAAGTAGAATGGAGGAAGGAAAGATATGAGAGAAGGAACAGGAGGAAGGAACAGGTTCAACCCAAGACAAACACAACAAAGGCTATGGTTGCTGCTTGGGGGGAAAGTTTAGATGAAGAATCAGAAGATGGGGAGACTGAAGATCAGGATCTCATGGCAGTTGGAGAATCTGATGAGGAGATTTATGAAGAACCAGAGGTAAGTATCTCACAATTTAAAACTAAAATAAAGTTTTTATCTAGGGAGAAACTCTCTGAGTTGCTACTTGACTTCATAGATGATTCTGAGGAAACAACCAAAGAGAAGGATCAACTATCTAAAGAGTGTGCAATTCTAAAAGCAAAATGCATGGACCTGGAAATAAGGGTCAGTGAACTGAAAAGGNAAAGTTAAGACTAGGATCCAGTAAAAAGGTAGTTGATCACTCTCATGCTGTGTTAGAAGAAGACTTAGGTAAACTGAAAGATAAAATGTATGCCAAGGATGAGCAGATAAGATCTCTTAAAGAAGATCTTGGCAAAGTCAAACATGAATTAGATCGAACCTGTAAATGGAATAACTCCTCTGACGGACTGATATGGCTTCAAGAGAATCATAGTACCAACATGAGAGGGATTGGTTTTGGAAGTCAATTGCCCAAGTGGGATCCCAAAAACAAGTATCT